>QUSF01000035.1:1353763-1394555 GCA_003676055.1 Chloebia gouldiae | reverse complement strand
ACCTTGCTGAGTTTTTTCTGTGTAACATATCAAAGATAAGAACTTTCTGATCCATCACCTCAGCCAAACTATTCCACCTAGGTGTTATCATGCTTCCTTGTCTCTGGGTCTGAAAAAGGCAGTATTGCACTTTTCATATGAATTCAGAATGCTTCTGGAAAGGCGTTTTCTTTGTGAGTGACTGCCCTTGCTGTGTCACTTCAAGCTTTGCATCTTCCCAATCTTTCCTGACTTGCCTTCCCCCTCTCCTAGCATTTCTGATTCATCACTAAGACACCAGCTCCTCCTACACCCAGTTGGACCATAATATGAGCCTCAAGCACCTATTTATTACTGTTTCAAGTACTTCCATGCTTTCTTCTGTGCTTCCCTAAGGCATGAAAGGACTTGCACATCAAAAAGAAACCATGAAAGTGTATTAGGCTACATCAGAAAATTCGCAGCTATGAAAACTGAACTTACTCATGGCAATTTCTCTACAGAGACACAAAATGAGCATAAATATCAGATTGTAAAGGAAAATGTGATATCTGTGAGTGTGTATTGGAATCAGCAGCAGCAATGTCATTCTTTGGCTTAAAAGTGAAAGTAAGTTTTCCAGGGATGGTCAGAAAATAGAGCCAAGAGCTGCACAGATTCAAGGCCTTGAAACCAAATAGTTGCCTGTAGTGTGCACCGGGAAGACCATCCCTGAATTATTGCAGCTTGTTAAATGCATGGAAGAGATTGTGTAACAAGTTAAATATACAACCTGCTTAGTGGTCTGGGTTTGCATATGGTGAGACTTGATGGCTGAGGTTGTCCCTGGAAATAAAAACCAAGCTGATCATTCAGATGGACACAAATCTCACACATTTGATGTTTGACATCCTAGCACAATCTGCTTTAAAAGAGAAACAGGATTTATGTCCCATTTGTGCAATCCTAAAAATAGAATTGCTAAGACATCTTTACGATAATAGAGATGAGAAATTTCTAAGTAAATAAATTATAGCTTCCCGTTGCCAGAAGTTTATTACAGAAATGAGTCAAGATAAAGATTTTCAACATTATAAAAAACAAGTCAGAGTCTGCTTTGAAACATAATTAGAAACACCTGTCACCCATTGCCACAGGCATACTGAGATGGACAACATTTAACAGTGGCAGATCAATCAGTGTTTGAAAGGGTCATGTTTTTCTTAGAATTCCATCCCTAGTCTGGTGAGCGCTACAGGAGAGCGTGAAAATCAAGTTCATATTTCACAGTGAAGCATTGTTCCATTTTGGAGAGGGGAGATTAAAATTTGGCTGGAAAAGAGAGAGATTTGCTCCCTTGCAGCTGTGTTTTGGAATATCTGCATGTCCCCTATTCCTCTATGCAGATCTTCGTGCCTGTTTCAATGAGCCTCCCTGCAGGCATATGAACCCAACTGCACTGATTACTTTGCAGAACTGGGGGTTAGAAATTACAAAGCCACATGCTTTATAATTGCAAAGTCACTAACTTATCCCAGTCTCATTCAACGATCTTCTCCTTCCCAGCAGGGCCCATCTGTCACAATTTCACTAACTCGATGTTTTAATGAGATCCAATTTCACTCTTTGCTTTCAAGTGTTTTTATTCTATATCTGTACATTGAAAGAAAAAAATGTTTTCTATTTAAAGAAAGTCATAAATATGTGAAAAACTGAAGGGCCCCTGAATATATTGCCATTTAACATTTTATCATTATATTATTGATAGTTTTGCATTATCTTCCCTCAATACCAAAAGAGCAATTAAAAGATGTTTCACTTTACAAAGAGAAAAAAACATGAGGGAAAAGTGGACATTCAAGAATAGACTTCCTTAGAACTACAACAAGCTGATAAGCAAGTCCTTTGGCAAGCCTAATCCTTGGGTAAAATGTTCTCATTCAGCTCATGGTACTGAGTGAGCCTTGGACTGTGAACAGTCAGTGAAGAATTCTGCTCTTACAGGAGAGTATACCACTTGATGTAAAAATAACAGTGTCAGCTCACACGTTGTTACCTCCCTTCATTAGCCCAGCCACCTATCTGGAGGCAAGAAAGTTTCTACACAAATTGCAGCCCTTCCAAGCTTTACCTATAATACCTTTATACCTGGGATCTCCTAGGCTGATTCAAGCCTGACGGTGGAGCTGAAGGCATCAAGACAAATTGACCAGATGCAGCAGCTGTCAGTTCACATGGTACACTGTGAAGTTCATGTACCAATGCTCCTTTGTTCCAACTGAATCAAAAAAGCCAGGTCAGGAGCACCATCATCAGCTACAGTGGGAAAATACATTACTTTCTTGCGTGGATGCAATGCTCACCCAACAAATGCCTGTCAGACTGTTGTCTGTCCTGCATTTATCCAGCCAGCTCCAGAATGATGTGCAGCTGGGAAAGCTGCTGTGCTGTGTCCCAAGCATTGTGCTCATCCTTCCCACCCTGTGAAGCCATCAGGATGCCTATTGGGACTGGTAACAGTAAGACAGGGGTTCTTCCATCTGCCTCTGTGCAGGTTGAGAGTCAGCCAGTTGAAATGGAAGATTTACTCATCCAAACATGAAGCTTCCTCTTGATTTGTTAGTCTGCCCATTACACTTTTCAGTAATCCTGCCCTCATTTATCTAACACTTTCTCCCTCTCTTCCTAAAGTCATCTAAAGCCACCCAGCTCTCAGGTGGCCACGCTCTTCCTACCCACCATCTTTTAGCTGAGCTTGTGTGTGGGTTTGTAATTACACATATCCAAACATCAGGGATATGCATTCCATTGCAGCAGGGCTTCCTTGCAGAAGCTGCAATGGAAATGTATCCAGCAAAGGCCCTACATTGCATCTCTGAAGTGCCTCTAGTTAGGAACTTCAAATATCCTCCCCCCCTTCCACTGCATGAGGCTTTCTAGCCACAAATTCCACAGGGTCCCTGCCTGTATCCCAGCTGTGCCATGTGAACCTAAGTGGCCTCCCACTGCTGGTCTGGAATTTCCCAGATGTACGTAGGTGTGGGTGAGTAGTAAGCCTGACCTTTTTGATCATGCTGCATTTATTAAGGTATGAATCAAAGTCATACAAGGAACCCAGAATTTGCTTAAAATGCTGTTCAGGCTCCATTGGCTGAGTAGCAGACAGAGAGTAATTGAGTCCAGTGCATCATCATGGCACGAGCTATACTTGACAGCTATGCAGCAACTGTGTGAGGTATGTGTTTGAAACCACCCTGACTTCCAGATACACAGCCCCCCCAGCTGGAACAACTACACAGGAGATTTGCAGCTACTTGGATCTATTAGATACACTTAGAAATTCTACTGTTCCAATGAGTTTGAAAATCTGGATACTGAAACAGAGCTTCTCTGGTGAAATCTAGGCATGGGACAATGGGTGAAGAAAAAAGGTGCTTCTGTGCCCGCTTCTACTGGTTGTGATGACCAGTGTTGCCACTGTTGATGAAAATGTCCAGAGACAGGAGACTGGGAACTTCTGCTCTACTGTATCTGTGATTATATACTTTCACCATCATTATACATCCTCTTCTTTCCCCTTCCAGAAACACCCACATATGACCACACACTGAAAACAAAGAAGAGGGAGCTGTCTCCCTTCAGGAAGAATGAAGCCAACTTCATCCCTTCTCTCAAGCATGAATAAAAATCTGCTGATCTTACCTGAACGTCTTCAGAGCTTTACATTTAGTCCTTTCATGCCTCAGAGAGCCTATCCAGCCTCCCTATAAATGCTGCAATGGAACTTTATGTTCCATCCAATAGTTATATAACTGCTGACAGGTTATTGTGTTGTATCATTGCTAGATATTCACATACTTCTTCAGGAACAGTGGCCGAGTCAAAAGCTAGAATAAAAGATAGCAGCATGTATGCTGTGCTTACTGTTTGTGGTTTGGTGCCTAAAATTTGCATATAATAAGACTTCAATGCATTACAGTCCTTAAAATGGAAATTACAAGTCACAGTAAATATAGATAAAAGATCAAGGCAGTGGAAAATGTTGCCAGATCCTGCATTTGAGTCACAGCAACCCCATGCAACACTATAGTCATGGAAAAGGGCGGCTGGAAAGCTGCCTGGCAGAGAAGGATCTGGAGGTTCTGGTTGACTGAACATGAGCCAGCTGTGCCCAGGTGGCCAGGAAGGCAAATGGCATCCTGGCCTGTATCTGCAGTGGTGTGGCCAGCAGGATCAGGGCAATGACTGTCCCCCTGTACTCATCACTAGTGGGGCCACATCTTGAGTACTATGTCCAGTTCTGGGCCCCTCACTGCAAGAAAGACAATGAGGGACTGGAGTGAGTCCAGAGAAGGGCAACAGAGTTGATGAGAAACAGCGAGGGAGCTGGGAGTGTTTAGCCTGGAGAAAAGGAGGGTTGGGGAGATCTTACCACTCTCAACAAGACCTTGAAAGGAGGCTGTAGCCAGGTGGAATTCAGTCTCATCTCCCAAATAACAAGCAACAGGACAAGAGAAAATGGCCTCAAGTTGTTGGGGAGGTTTATGCTGGATATTAGGTAAGATTTCTTTCATAGAAAGGATGATCAGACATTGGAAGAGACTGCCCAGGGAAGAGGCTGAGTCACTATCCTCGGAAGTATTTAAAAGACATGTAGGTGTGGTACTTCGGGAGATATTTTAGTGCTGTACTGGATAGTGTCAGGTTTATGGGTGGACTGGATGATCTTAAGGTTCTTTCCCAACCTAAATGAGTTTATAACTAAGGTGAAAATCACTAACCTTGGTACAGAAAAATCACAATAAAAGCAGAGTTTCAACCTCTCTGGGGTGGAACTGTGTAAATAACATGGCAGCTTTGAAAATTCTGAAAATCTTGAAAAAGATCAGATTCAACCAGAACTTTCTGTTGTACATAAAAATCATTTAGACTAGTAAAAGAGATTACCATTAAAGGAATGGCACTGGTTTGGGGAGTACTGGTTGCCTTTTGTATAGAGAGATAAAAGAGAACATTGATTTTAAATGCCAATGCAAAGGTAGGAAGAACATTGTTTCCATATGAAGAAATGTCCATTTTCTCAGAGAGAGTTCAGAATACAAAAAGGAAGTAGGATTTCCCACCCCCACTCTGAAGAGTTTTGTTGTGGGGTTTTGGGGTTTTTTTTTGTTGTGGTTTTTTTTTGTATGTTTTTGTTTTGTTGTTGTTGTTGTTGTTGGTTGGTTTAATCCAAATTATTCATCAATGACTTGTGCTTCATTGAAAAAGAAATATCTGACTGACAACTGAATCAGAATTCCAAAGGTCTTTAAAAGGCACAGATTACATGATACTAAGCAACCCATTTAAAACTATTTCAGTAAAGACCAGAGAGAACAAAAAAGCAAAATAAATAAACATGCCAAACAATGTTAGCAAAAGAGCAGCTGACATTGTTTGAGTGGATATAACAGAAAATTTTATAACACCAGCAGTTGTAGTGACAAACCCAACTACTTCACAAAGGTGTATATACAAGGCAGGAAAATATTTGGGTTAAAGATGGAGTAACTGGGAATAAGGTCCTCGTAAGCAAGATGAAGGGGAAATGTGCAATTTCTGAGAATACCGAATGAAACCAGGCACAGAAGTTTCATATTCTAACATACACACCAGACAGAACACCAAGAACATCAAAGAAAGTGAAAGCAGAAATAGAAATAACTGAAACAAAATTATTATATACATGGAACAAGCTTGAAATGTCAAAGAGTCAAATGCCACACTGGGGGAGAATTTCCAGAACTGAGTATCTGGGCAGCATTGATTCAGAGAAAAGGCAGAGCGGTGAGATAAGGGCATGGGGGTATACCCAGGCGACCAGTGAGTTTCCATCAGAATCTCAGGGGGAGTACATGTGTTTTGCCTTAACACGGTGTGTGTAACTACAAAAAATCAGCTTCCTTGACAAACCCGACCCAGGTCTGAGCGAGCCGGTTGCATCACACTGAGTTGTATTCGCAGGAAAGAGATGTTTCCCAGAGACAAAAGAGTATTTATAGAAGGCCTTGGAGATCACTGTAACTTGCATATTTTTTACAATACTAAAGGTTTGTTCTTCTCGTGTGTTTGGTAGACAGTGCCTCACAAAATTCTTTCATAGCATGCTCTGCAGCTGTGACATTTCTGCACAGACACCAGGACCTGACTAGATATTGCCAGGCCTGGTTTCTACCACCTGCTTGGTCCTACTCTGCCTGCTTTTGCATAGAGGAGCAATTCTGGCAGAAATCCTGTGGCTAAACTGACATGTTCCCCAGCCCATCATTCTCCCATCATCAGGTCTATCAGTTTGTCAATTTATCAGCTGCATTTTTATGCGTTTATGGCATACCAGAACCTTCTGCTATATGTGACTCAGCCTCAGTTGCACCTACATCTCTGTGTGTAAGTATGTTCCAGAAATTCATTCTTCAGTGATTAAAATCTTGTAGCATCTGTTTTAAATTTGCTCAGACTAGTTTATCACCATTTATTTCTGCTCAAATGCTACTGTTAAAGTACCAGCATTCAGGTTTTATGATTTATTTTTATGAAGAGCTTGAAATTTTGTTTTGGCTGAATTTTTCTCATGGCAGAGATTCAGAGATTGTTCATGGAGATCCCATAATAAATAATGCAAATATCTGTAACATTTAGTGTAGATCCATGCCTGGAATGCTTCTGTTTATGCTATTTCATGTTTACTTACTAACAGGTAGAAGAAATGTACTGTTTACATTAGACAGAAGGCTTTTAAGTGTGGCTTATTGCACAAAACTTCATGTACCGCTAATGACAGCACATAAATCTTGGATGTTCTCTGTCAGCAGGTACACTTCATATCCCTCACAGACATTATTTAACAATTGAAATCTATTAGGAAATTAATCTGATGCACTTTAAAAATAACTTTAAGGTACACAAGTACAAAATAATCTTGGCATGGACCCTGGGAAGCAAGGGAGTGAAAAGTTTGGGCAAACAACCCGCTTCTACCTTCCACACCTCTCCCAAAGGCATGTGCATTGTGAAAGTTACCTTCTGAATCAGCAGCTCAGCTTCCCATCTGCATTTGCCTGGGGACTCCCTTAGCTGGGACACCAGCACATTCCACCCACGTGGTGCCGCACCAAACAGCCTCACAGCCAGGCACAGGCAATTCTTTAGTCCCACTCCCCTTTTTGTCAGCGTTCCTTAGAAATGTGCTGGCACTGCAGCACTCTTCCCTCCCTGACATGAGGTATGATTAATAACAGTTCTTAAAAACTACAAATTCCTCTTTTGTCAGCATGGCCAACAACTGGAGTTTCACATGCTAGCAGCTTCATCAGTCTTCAAGCAGGAAACAAATCATGACACATTCTCCACAGGTCAGAATAAATGTTCCACTGTGGTACTTCTTTATCATTACTGAAAGAGAAATGCACCTAAGGAGAAAGCACCCAAGATTCATTCTGAAAAATCCTTCCAAAATTCCCTTTAGTCTGCCTCTGCTCAGTGCTCATGGACACAGTTTATGGGAAGCAAAGAAATATGTTCATACACTGAGCCCCTTTTTAGGGAAAAAAAAAAAGAAACTAGTTGAAAAATGGATGCTAAACAAAAGATACTTAATCTAAATTGTAGTTTTATTGAATCAGTAATGCTCATTTTGGTTAGGATGCATAAGGGTTTCAATTCAGCTCTCTTGTTTACAATTGCCCATAATTACCTTCTGACAAAAATTTCCCATGCCTGGTTTATTCAGTTGCTGAATTTTCCTCTGTTAAGTTTAACCAAAACAAATTTCAGCCATTCTCATCAGGAAAGCAGGGGGAACTCCAGTTGTGTTACAATCTTATTTCCAAACTGTTTCCAATTTGAACAACAAATTGAAAAAGAAATGTTCTGACTAAATTAGGTAAGGAGACTTTGAAAATATCTTTCTGGGGCATTCCTGCCATGGTCAGGGAGAAATCAAGTTGGCTTTCCTGCCCAAGAAGAGCCAGTCCATGGCTATCAGACCCTCTGACCTGATGTGCACCAGGTTCTTCTGAGCTATTTGTTCATGGACAATCAACCAGAGTCTTCCACTGAGAAAGTGAGCATTTTCTCTCAAAACCATCTAGGGAAGAAGCTATGGTCCATTCACCTATGGTTTTGTGCTGGTGTTACCACCGTCAAAGTCCTCAGGCTCCTCACAGTTGCTCCTGTGGCACGGGGATGTGCCCCAGAGCACGACCCTGCTGAGCACAGCCCAAGCCACCAGCGTGTGCCCGGAAGCGGTGTCAGAGGAGCCCGCGGCACTCGGCACTGACAAGCCCACTGCCAGCTGGTGCTGGCTTCCGAGGAGCACAGCACAACTGCTCAGCCACGGCTTCTGCTTTGCAAATAGGTACTGGGAGCCCTGGTTTAGCCAGCTATTAACAAATCCAGGTTATGTGGGCTCCCTTCTCACTGCGCTGTGCAGTTTTGATCAGTGCAATGAGGTACTGAACCCACTGCCTTATAGACATCTGTACATTGTGTATCAACGGGGTTGCCTTTATCGGTGTATCTTGCTGTCTTCCCAGCACAACTGTTTGATCTGACTCATTTCCCTAAAAACATGCTAACTGACATTAATTATAATCTTAACCCTCAGGTCTTTCTCAGCTAATCCCTTAACAGCTTTTCCCTTATTTTACCATGACTGAATCAGGCTAGCTAAGTTATAATTAGTAGTATCATTCTCATTCTCTGAATATTGACACAATATTATCACTAAGACATGATTTTCTGGTGTTTCTTCATCATTCCCATATCTGTTAAAACTATCGAAGGTGCAGAAGTCAAGTTGCCAAATGCTTTTATAACTCATAGGAGCAAAAAGCTGGGCCTGCAGATTTATCAATGTCAGCATCTGTTACTTAACAAGCCAATTTTTATTGGTTCAGAAAGCAGTTAATTTGATATATGCATATCATACTGATTTCACCCAAATATAGTAAGGAAATTCTTATTTTGTCTTTTCTCCAGCATTAAATCAATTTTACTACCTTTATCTAGCTATGACCAAGCATTTCTGAGGCTTGAGGTTTGGGCAGGGTTTGTTGGAGTTTTTTTTTTTTATATTTATGCTCTTAAATTTATAGTCCCTTTTGACTTTCCAGTGAGAGACCTTCTTATTTGGCAGCTTTGTCTTCCCATATCAATTTTCCAAGATTTGTGGATTCTCATTTGACATTCTTCTGGCCTGTATCCAATTTTTTTCATTTGTTAAAAATTGCTTTTTTATTTCTAATCATGGCATTCTCTTAACAACTGAAAATAGTATCAATGTTCCTTTCTTTGGCAGTGACAATAATATTGGACAGCTAATAAATGCTCCTCAAGAGCCATCATCTCCCATGTACATTGTTCTGCCCAGATATATTACCCAAAGAGATTTTCCTTATGACTTTCCTGAGATTTCATAAATTAAATCTTTTGAAGCTTTGTTTGAGACTCTCGTGTGATTGGTCATGCTAAATATAATCAGGCCTTGAACACAGGTCTCTTGGTAACCACCAGCTTCCAATTCAGCAACTTTTATCTTTATTCCTTGTAGTGAAGTCCAAAATGTTTATCTTATGATGGTAAGGCTTTTAAGTAATGTTAGTGACATTTTACCAACTTTTTGGAAAAGTGGTTAGGTCACAATCTCTTTGAATGCAGAAGACAAGATTAGATTTCCTTTTAAAAAATCATTCTTTGATCTAGTTCTGAAAAAACTTCATCCAGCCTCTGCACAGGGAGGGTCAGCCTAGGTGAACAGGGAGGTCCCTTCTGTCCAGAGACTCTGAAAGTCCTTGAACACAAATGAATCTCTGTTGATGTTAAATTGGTTACTGCAAACCTTTCAGTTTTTAATTTCCACATAACAGTGCAGATTTGAATTCTGCCCATTACAGAAACTTGGTTAGGTGTAATTCATCACTGTAATTCCAGGTTTTCTAACCCTTCTAAGGGGTTGGCCCTTTTCATATTTTTCATATTCTCTCCTTGCACCCTGCTGCCTCATTGTATTTTCCAGTGTTGGTTTGCACACTGCTCTACCGGCATTCAGGAATCTTCACTTCTGATTCATCTCTTCCTGCAGCTGCCCAGCAATAACATGAAAGGCAAAAGACATAAGTTAGAACATGGAAAACTTCAATTATAGATGATTTTTTTTGCTTGATTTGGGTTTCTTTTTTTACCTTGAGAGTGGTCAGGTGCTGGAAGAGGTTGCCCAGAGAGGTTAAAGGATCTCCTTCCCAAGAGGTGTTCAAGACAACTAGAAATGGTCCAGAGCAACCGGATGTAATTATACTTTGAGCAGGGAGGTTCCCCAGATGACCTCCCAGAGGTCCCTTTCAGTCTAAATAATTCATGGCTCTATGAGCTATAGACCTAAAACAAGGTAATTGTATCTTCACTGTACAGTCCTACCTCTGAAACTCTTTCTTTCCTCTCTATCTGTCTTAATCACATCATAACCAGAGGTGTTAACATTCACATCATTAACATCTCAGCAGGTCAATGTAATTGATAATGTCAGTGAAATTAAAATGTCTTTTTATTAAGGCTGTACAATTTCTTCAGGTCTTTTCCTCACCAGACTTGAACCCAGCCTTTATGCTTCATAAAAACAAAATCCTTGATAATATTTCAAGGGTTAGTTTGCCAGCATAGTGAGGTACTCCAATGCTGCTCCAGACTTTTTGTAGAATATAAATAGTATATAACAAAAATAATTATATAATCATGTTTTGGCGTATTCTGCTGGACTAAATATTTATGGCATTGCTAATAAACTCCACAGCTTTTCATTTGTGTTTGACAGATCTGTGATGAGGTACCAGAAGCACATGAAATCACCTTGAAGAATATTTCAAGATACATTGGCTGTTATACATAATGCAAGTTCAAGGTGAAGTATTTTGAGTTCTAGAAGTTACAGCAGTTAAAAAAAGTAGAGCCTAGTTATGGCACATGACAAAATATAGTGGGAACTGCAGTGTAGATCAAATAGATTTTTGGAAGACCATAGTTGCACAAACAATCCATTAAAGCTTCTGAAGTTATATTTAATTAGAAAAACATAAGGATTTTTTAATATTTATTCATACCCTGTTAAAATAGTACTCACTGACACACAGGTATATGTAGGCATCTAAAACCTAAGGTAATGTAAGGTATGTAGTCCTAAAACCTAAGGTAAGCAAATGTCTTACACAGAAGTGTACAATGTGCTGTGAAGAGCACAGGTACATCAAGAGATAGGGATAAATATTTACCAGCAGAATTACTATAGCTTTTATAACCTTACTACATTTCTGAAAGGGAAAAACCCTATGCCTGAGAGCCTTTTACAAGGGTGATTACCCATTAATAAACTAAGAAGCCTAAACCCAGTATTACCCATTAAGCTAAATAAAATAAAGCAGGATAGATCTCAAATTAAATTATAACTACAATAAAGTGAATTAATATACTTTTAAGATACAGTATGAAGTCAACAACTGCACTTTATATGAGCACAAGTGGGATTCAGATTGTGAAATTACCTGTCTGAGACTTAAGAACACATGATAATGGCAATATAATGAACACAACATCCTTCAAGCCTCTTTGAGGCAGCTGCTAGGATCATCAGAATTGCTGTTTATTGAGCAACTTACGCAATTTTCCATTATTTCACCTAATTGCCCTTGTTTCGTTCAAAATGGCTTAAAACCTCTCTTTCCCATTTTGGCAAGCTAATACACAACAAACACAGTTTCCAACCCTTGGAATGAAAATTATTTAAGACAGCAATTTCTACATATTTGGATGTGTACAAGTTGTCGTGCAGACACACTTAATCACAGTTTCTAAAGGTTACAAATATTACTCACCCATAGGGAAACGATCTATAGGCAAGTTTGCAGAGCCTTGAGCCGACATCTGCTCTGAACTAGCCCCAGGACAGCAGTAATCTGCATGTTGTTGGTCCAAGAGGAAACTTCCTGTGCTGCTTTCCCTTCTGGATGGGATCCTCCTTTCTCTTCAACTGCTCAGATGTATTGAGGGCTGTCATATCATACATCTCTGAAATTTGCCATTTTCTCTCCTTTTTTTCTGTCCTCCTTAGTTTCCGGGGCTTGTATTCAATTTAGCCCCATGTCAAACCCTGTAAATTGAACTTTTCTGCTAGCAGTTTGCATGTTGTCAACCTCTTTTAAAGCCATGATAGAAGGGTCTCAAAATAGGAAGTTTTCAGGATAAGGAGATTAGTGCACAGCTCTTTTATCAAATCCCACATAGGATAAGAGGTGAATTGATGATGCTGTCAGTTTCTCTTACTTCCTCTGGTTGTTTCATTTCCTTGATGATCTAATTCACCAATATTTTCTCTGACTTCATTGATACTCCCATTGCACCTGCCAATATTTTGAACTCTCTCAATGATTTTTCAATCATTTTTGGTCCTATGTGCAGCAAAGGGTCAGGAGACTTAAGTAATTTTATTCACCCCAGCCAAAGGAAAGTCACCCCTGGCAAAAGAATTTTTCGCAGGTACATCAATAAGAAATTTAGTTAAGCAAGTAAAAACAATGTTAGCAGAGCATTAGGAGAGTATGGAAAAACAGCTTTAAATACATAAACTTTGTCTAAAGGAGTTTATTATTTTACTGCTGTCTCCAAACAATGGTTTCATAGAAATTAATCGTTCTCAGTATTTATTTTTTAAAAATGCACAGAAGTGATTGAGAGATTATAAGTTGTCAACTTCTGTGATTATTTTCATTTTTCAGCAATGAGTTTAATTTATTTTAAGGTATATATAAAACCCCTCAAAAACATTTAAAAGTAAAATCTTATATTTCTCATTTGATAATATTTCCACACAGTGGACTTGCACTGCAGAAGAGGTTGCAGTAATTTTCTTCCATTTTTAGCCAGTTTTTGTTTTTATTTTTTATAGGAGGACTGCCAGATTGTCTTATGCTTGGAGAGGACTTGAATTGAAAAGAATATTCTCTCTGCTGTGGTCTCAAATATCATAATTCTTCCAGCTGGCATAATATATAAGAAGAGTGAATAAGTATATAGAATGCATGGGACAAGAGCACTTCAGTATATCAGCATATGTACAGGGGTAAGTATTTGTAAACTCATTCGCTGTATTTAAATTTCATGTATTTTATGCCCTTGCATGTTAGCATCACTTCCACATCAAAGAATCACATTTTGTTTAAACAAGTTGAGAATCTTTCATCTCCATCTCTCAAAATGCAGGCATTATTTATCAAATAAACTTTGCTCCCAGTTTAACTGGAACATCCTGTAAGATCCAGTCCATTAAATAAACTTAAAGTCTGAAGTTTAAATGTAGTTCCCCTGCCTCATAATAGCATCTCCTTCTTTCTCTGAATCAAAACAAGCAGGGTGTGCCTGAGAGTTCTCATTCCTGGACAGCTGTTAGGACTTGCCAAAATGTGCCCCGGGACCAGCAAAATTTTAAATCTCAGTCTTTTCTGAAGGGTAAAGGATTTTCTCAGGTACTGCTGGCCATGGCTCCTAGGAACTCTAGTAAGTACCTTCTTCCAAAAGATTTCCTTTAATCTCCAGAAGTTTTTTCCATGCTATGGGTTGAAAAGATGTAGGATGTAATTTTCAGCAGACATTGGTACTCACCAGTGATCAAAGACATAGCAGGAAGCAGTGCAGAAGCTTCCCCTGGCCATGAAAGGAGAGAAAAAGTCTGTTCAGTTAGGACAAATCCACTGAAATATCTGAGCACTTAGGATGGTTCCTGGGCTGGATTTAAGGCATCTAAACACAGACTGACAAAGATAAAAGCCCCTTTTCAGTTGTTATTTAGCCTAAATTCTTTAGGCTTCCAGGATTTCCGGTTTCCAGATGGCAAAACCTGAGATGCTTAGAGACAGTTTATTAATTCAGGCCATACAAAGAGCCAGTCCCAGCCTTTCCTCTCATCTTGTTTGACACATGTGACGTAGTTTGTTGTCCCAGAACATATATATTGAATGAGTCTCTGCACAAAATTGGAATGCAGGTGCTTATTCCTTTGGAAATATGGTTAGAGGGATGATGTCTCTCTCTCTGCCTATTGGATTGGGACTATTTTTACACTTGCTTAGTGGTTAGAGTTCTCATTCAGAGGTCAGGAGGATGCAGGCCAATTCCCAGTCCTGCCTGTCAGATGCTGGTGTGTTTCCAGCTCTCACATGGAATAGCACTCTAGACAGCTATTCCCTGGTAGATGGCAATCCTCAACCTCTCCTGAACCTGTGAATTAGAAAGGAGGAATATTGCTTTAGCTACATGATGGAAGCAGTCTCAAAGAAGAGGTCATTCTCAGTCTTCTTTTCACAGCCCCAACCACTGCCTGTGCATTTGGCATAATAATACTTAACACGAAATTCTTAATTACAGTCCTGGGGGCAGCAACATGAATCCAGAGCTCCCACATCCCACTTGAAGCACTGGTACATAGACGTCATTATGCTCCTTGTTTTCTGACCAAAAGATTTAGTAACTCTCCTGTGCAAAGTGGAGCTGGTTCAGAAGGGATTTGGTGCTACTACAGGACTGTCTTTAGCCTGCTACACAAAGCCGTCCTACAGTGTGATAAAAGAAACTTCTGATGAACCTGAGCCTCCTAAAGAAGGGAAAAGGGATTTGCTTGTGTCGTTATGATATAGTGGTGCACCCTTCTTTTTAGAGGAGGTGATGAAGGCACCTATTAGCAGAACAAGCTTTTGGACTGGGAATCCTGAGGGAAATTAGCGTAGAATGAGAAAGCCATATCCTAGAAAGTGATCAGATTGAAGACATATTTTTGCAGGCTTCTCCCATAGATTCATGTAGGTGACTCCATCCTCAGTGTGCTAATTGCCAAAATTTCCATTTAGAAGCATTGCTTTCTCCCCATGAACTATATTTAGCATTTCTTTTCTTCTGGATGTGGGCATTCCAAACATTAATTATAATAGTAGCATTGATGTGCGGCAGGTCTTCCCCGGGACCAGCGTCCCACCGGAGACACCGCGAAGGGTTCAGCAGCAAGAGAGGTATCCCAGCTGCCGGATAGCAAAAGACAGATAACGCTTCCGCCTAAGCGGGATGACTCAAGGAGTGCTTTAATTCTCGTGGGTTCCAGAAAGGAAAGGTACAGCGAAGGGCGAAGGGACCCAACCACACGAGAGGGGAGGGGCCTCTGAGAGCCCCGACCACGGGGCGGGGTAAGGTATAAAAAGGGACGAGGGACAGGAATGGCTGGGGTCTGAGGGTCCAACCAGGTACGGGCAAAGGTGGGGAGGAAAAGTGGGGTGACATTGTTTGAGCCAACAAAGAAGGGGAGAGGGAGTGGTTTCGGGGGAGAGAACCAATACCAATACATATAACTTAGAACATACTAGAACTTAGGGCTGGGGGACAAACTGATTGACAGAACTTGGTTGTCATAGAAATGAAGGGTGGTAGGGGAAGGCGGGAAATTATACAACTGTTGATTCCCATGGGAGGTCAGGTGGCCCTTCTCCCAACCCCCCTCCCACATTGATGTGGCCAGCATAGTCTAAATGAAGTGAGATTTGTAGACAGATCATGTTTCCTATTAGAAAGGAAAAAAAAAAAAAACAGGAAAAAGAAAGCAGACTATCAGACATTTTTAAAGACTTTTGAAGCTCCTCCTGTTTTTTTCTGACAATATTTGGATTAATAAAAGATATTTCTCTGTCTACAAAACTTGCCTCATCAATTTATGGTAAATAATGCATCACCACCTTCCCTAGATTTTAAGATTTGTCCAGTACAACCCATTTGGTAATATTCCATGCCTTTCATTTCTGAGAGTGAGCTGTAACTGTGGGAGCAGAAACAAGACAGATTGGTTTCTCAGTCTTTTTTGTGCTTTGTACACTCAAGCCACTTAACAGAGGTTTTGGCCTTGGTGGTAGCCAGAGACTCTAGGGGAACTTTGCCAAAATAACTCCCTAATCCTATCTCCAGAGTCAAGATACCTCTTATCAATACCTTGGGTGCTTCCTTGTTGTTTACTGTAACACACCTTTGTATGGAGCTCATCTTGCTTTTTAATCACTCAGGCATAATTTCTGCATCAGTATTTAATAGTCTGGGGATAATGAAGAATATTTTGCCATCCCTTTTGCCTTTAACAGAAAACTCAGATCCTACATATGGCTAAAGGGGTTCTGTCACTGTAAAATGGGTGGTACTCTTTGCCACTGATGCCAGCACTGCAGTTTTGAGGTCCTCATGATTTCTCACCTGCCTTCCTGGTTGCTACATCAGCCTTAGGCATTGGATCACACAGTTCCTCTGGAAGCTTTCTGAAGTTCCCAAGGAAGGCAGCACTCACTTTCAGGCCACACCATTTCCTAGGGCACTAAGACCCCTTCCTTCAGAATGTCCTTTACCTCCTTTCCAGTACAACCCAATACCAGCTTTCTAAAGCAACCCTCTCCACATCCTCACATGCTTCAGTACACCATCTGCTTGCCTTTGATCATTTTGTTCCCACTCTGATAAGAACCTACAAAACATCTGCCTACCATAAGTAAAGTCTTTCTAACGTTAATTGGTAAGTAGTATCTGTGTGTACAAAAAATAAGACTTAGGCATCCTCACTGTGGCCCTGTGTCAGCTTGGGGTCTCTGCTGAGCATGTCTGGGCTGCTTGCAGCATTCACACCCGTGCTGTGGATGACAGGCTTATGTCCCCATGTGCCCCCCATATGCTTCAATCCATCTTTTGCTCCTACAATTCTACCATAATATAAATGCATTGCAATATCACAAGCAGCTCCAGATTGCCAAACCTTTTTAATCTGGAGCCCTGATGCACAACTGTAAATTTCAGTGAGGCTTTGTGCTCACTATAGCATCTTGTCCTTGCTGCTATGTATCTCCAAGGGAAACCTTTTCAGAGCTGGAATCTAGGCTACAAGGAAACATCTTTCCAAATACCTGTCAGCTTTTAGGGTTGTGCTGTATTAGTCATACACACGTTTTGTGTGACCCGGTTTCAACAAAGAACGTGTTTCCTCTTTCTATATGTGCCAACTTGGAGATCTGTTTTCAATCCTTACTTTGTTATCTTTGTTATTTCTTCAATTTCAACTTCAAGGTCTTTCTTTTAGCAATAGACAATGAAGTGGATTAAATTCTGATGAAAACTCACTCTTAAGCCTGGGCTTTAAAGTTCAGTCTGTATTTCTAAATAATTGCTTACCTTTTATTTATGACCTACTATGAAGAATGTTTTCCCCCTAACACTATTAAAGTGTTCTCACTGACCTCTTCTTAAAAACCTTTGTATCATCTGCTAACTTCTAATTCTATTCTGTAAAATCCCTGCCTCTCTATGATCTTCTCATGTAGTTTTTGTTTCAATTAAAGCCTGATCAAGTTTCTTCTTCCTTGCCTACAAACTGTTTTTGTCTTGCTTCAAACTTTTTAGATTCTCTTCTGATTTAGACACATTGGTTTCCTATTTCAGATGTCACCCAACAAGTTTTTAAGAGAGCATCACAAGCAATACATTGCCAACACAGCTATCCCTATTAAACACATATGATTATTTTAAAAGAATATAGGTAAAGCTAATATATTAATGCATAGCAAAACTTTCACTATTAACTAGGAACCACATCCCATCTCATCAAAGGTTACCCAGGCTTATACAAAGAGCACTACCTTCTAATCCATCTGCAACCAGCCTGGCTGGTGGGGGATATGACTCAGATGAAAACTGAACTCAATAAATTAGTATGACATTCAGTATAAATGGTGAGACTCTGTAGGCAGAAAGACAAAGAATATTTAACATTTCCAATTTGATTTCTTCCAGTGCAATGTTTAGGTCTCATCCATCATTACTTTTGGTGGCATCTTAGAGAGGGAGGAGCATACTCCATCATCTCTGAAAATCTTGCACACTTCTCCTGTTTTTCTTCTTAACTACAAGACTAAGTTGCATTCAAGGAAAAATCTGAAGCCTGTAAATGCTCCTAGGTTTTAGATTTTTGCTGAACATGTTTGGAAAACACTTAAATTAGGTCCAATTAGTCTTCAATCAATCTAGTTGAAGAAATTATTCTTTTGGCTGCATTCACAGGAAACTGTTAAAAGTAAATTATAGTTCTCTGATTGCTACAGACTGGAGAAAAAACTTCCCTTTCTTCACTCCTAACAGCCTACTTCTCTATTTTTAATCAGAGCTGTTGAGTAGTTTGTCCTGGGCAAAGAAAAACGTGCATACAGAAACTGATTTGGAATTCATTTCTAATAATAGGCAATAGATGCAGATGCCTAATAGGCAAAGGATACAGGATGGATTTCTTTTTTTCTCCCCAGGCAGCCCCTTTTTGAATGCCACATATAAAATTTGATTCAGACAAAAGAGACTCAGGTGTGAATATTGTTTGATCTACAGCTGGCAAGAACAACTGTACTCATTAAGCTGGGCTTTTATGAGGCTCACTGCATGCTCAGAAGTCAACTTGAAACAAATCTAAATTGATGATAAAATTACAAGTTTTACTAAGCTGGCAGAATCAAAATGAGGTTACAGGAGAAATCAAATTCCATGTAAATAAATTGGCAGTACAAGAAAATGAAGTTATCAATTTACCAAAGAATTATACATATAAATAGTCAAACACATAATCAAGAAGTCTTTACTCAGTCATGTAGAAAAGTCAATGAGAATATGAGAAGAAGGGCAGCTGTGGCATAGATATGGCCTTAAATTTCTTCCATTTCCCACAAATATTATGGAATCAGTACTGATATTGCTGTTCTTACATAACAATCCATTCAGATGTGTTTTTACTGTGTCATCAGTTCTTAAATTAACTTGGTGACTTTCAGCAGTGGAGTATTGAGGAAGGACGGGCTGCTTTTTTTAACCTCATTGTAGTAACTTCAAGTCTTTGCCAAAAAAATTTATTTTATATTCAAAGACCTATTTAAGCAAAGAAAAGTGAATGGTATTTTCCAGCCATAAGAACTTCTTCAAAAAGGTTTATTTCCTTCAGGCAAAATCGGAGCAAAGGTTTTCGTGAAGGCTGAGGCTACACAGCAGCTCAGGGACACTGTGAATAACACTGGCACTTGTGAGAGAATTAAATGTGCCTTGAAAGGGGAATTTCAGCTTAAAAAGAGGAAGCTTCTTCTGCACAGAGAGTACTTGCTGTAAGTAGCACAAAAGTATTTCTGATAGGAAAGGGTGGATTTTCTGTGATCTGGGCTTTTTGCACACAGTGAAGACAGACACTGAGGACAGAGGAAAGGATGAACATTTCTGTTAATCAAGCATGATGCATACTGGAGTATTTTGCTGCCTCTGAGATAGAAACACTGGAGAAAGAAATAAGACATTCCCCAGTATTGTAGTAATCCTTTTGATTGAGTGCTTTAGCCTTTCTTCTTTATCTAATAATGATTTGGACAGTTACAGACACAAGCATTTGTAATGCTCCTGTAAACAAGTAGGAGCACACCTTCATAAAATCATAATTGCTACTAGTGAAGTGACTCCACAGCTGCTCTCTTTTTCATTTGAGCCACAGCTGCTGCCATAGCAGCTTTGCACACATCCCTTACTTCCTAGAGCAAGCTGCTATAGCAGAATGAGCCAGAGCCCATCCTATGGTGGCATCAGCACAATCATTTCCTGAAGTCCTGGAACAAGATGTTTATAATCAGGACCTGGCTGAAAGGCCCAAAGTGGATCTCCAGGGTGTTGTCTGATCACACACATTATAAGGAGGCTGATCCTAATTTACGCCAGTAAGTACGAGAATCAGGTCCTTTCTTCACAGCTCAGTTCTGATGGTTGAAAGAAGAAGCCAAAACTGAAAGGCAGAATCTTTTCCTTTACCTTGTAAAGTTAATGTGCCATAAGAAGCACTGTGAGAAAATCAGTATGTGTCCCCAGAGTGATTTCTGCACTAGAACAGAAGCTTGGCTCATTTAACTGAGCTACTGAATATCACATCTTCATTTAATAATTGAGATTAATTTATTGCAAGAAGAGTAGCACTTGATCAGCACTCCTTCTGTTTGGAAAGCAGTATGAGGTTTGTGTCACATGCCCAGCTGATTTTGAAAGACTCTTACTGAAAATAAAGAATGTAACACCTGAGGACTAAGCATAGAGTATATTGCATGGAGGCTAATCCTCATTAGCTGGCTTTGTATAGTTAGGAATCAAATGCAGATTCATCTTGCTGTATATAGCACATACCTTGACACCAGAAGTGCCTTGCAAACTGCTATTTGAAGTTATGCCTGTACTGCATTGTGTAGCCATGATGCCATTTCCAGGCAAAGTGTCCTGTGCAGAAATGGGGGGCTTGGAAGAGGGACAGCCTGGGAATGGGCATTTACTTTCTCTTTTCTGTACAATGACTGTTGAAGAGTCTCCAGCAACTGACTGGCCTGTGAATCAGCTGTCACCTCTAAATAGTCACCTGTGTGGAAACAGTGGTCTGCACCCTTTCTGTCTCTCTGCAAAGTCAAACAGGGTGCTGTGATTTGCTGAGATGTGAACCCAGCAGACAAGTTTGCTTTACTAGACTTGGTGCAAATGTGAGAGCTCAGAAAAGAGCTGTGACGCAGAAGTGGTTCAATCAACTTGCCAACTCTGTGGCCAGGTCTGACTTAAAGTGAGGAAAAATATGTACAACTGACCTTTCCTTTAGGTGGAACTCAAACACCACAGATAATCCAAGTGAATGTCTAATTCTGGTTTGATGACGTTCTTCCCCTCCGAATTTCCCCCTCAGTTTCGCTTGCAGGGAGAACACGGTTGTGCCCTGTAATTTGTGCAGTGGCACTCTGTGTCATTAGGCAGCCGCTGTGCCCTCTTTCAGAAATACCTGCCCCAAGTCGTGGATGAAGGATTCTGCTTGCAGAGGCGCTGGAATGCTCCATGATCTCTGGACCAAAGGTATTATTTAAATAATTGGTGTTTTTTATTGTTGTTTAAAGAGGAGTTTCTAGATGTTAGAGCAGAGTGATCCCAGAATCATAGTGAAAGTCATGGTTCTCCTGAAGATATTAGGTAGAGTAAAGAATATTGCTGAATGGGAAGGGACACAAAATGCATTCAGAAATCCAACATTAGGAAGACAGAATGTTGGATTTTCTTCATGTAATAAAAAAATAATTAAACAACAAGCCCATAATTTTTAAATGTAATTTGGAATGAAAGATAGTTATAAAACAATGAGCAATAGAAAAAGTTTTGCAATTGATTAAAACAGTGACACTTTTCTGACTGGGAAAGCACATAGGAAACACAAGTTGCCTGAGTAATGTATGTTTTTAAAACGTGCCCCTTGTTGGACAGTTATATGGTCATATATGTACATATATACATACATATTTGTATGTGGGTGGTAGGCACCATAGAATCCTCTGAACTTGCCATGTTAAGGCAATTTTCTTAAAGTGTAATTTCCTTTTATAAGACTTGTGTAAATCAACCTGTATTTGCAGCATGGGGAAGGCTGCTAAATGCATTTTTAGGATAATTTAATTTATAAACCCCTGGAATAGCTTCCAAGGCAGCAGTGGAAAGTCTTTGTCACAGATGTCCTGCCTCCAGGAGGCTCCAGCACTTCTCATGGAGCTGCTCAGTGTTGCATAGGGTGGAAATTTTAGAAAAATTCCCCATGCTAGAAAAAATAAAAAGAGTAATTTACTTGTTCAGTGTTTAGTTTTCTTTTGAGTTCAACATGGGGCAGGAGAGTCTTCCCATGGAATATGTGTACCTGTTGTAAGAAAACAAGCTAATTACCTGTGGGAATATGCAAGAAAGGAACATTTTGGAAAGGACTTAAGGGTAATGAAGAACTTAGGAGTCAAAGAGCACAGATGTGACAGTGTCTTTCAAAAGAAAATGACTACATCCAAACCTGCAAACAGCAAAAAGGAGAGAAAATGAAAACACAGGCAAGCATACTCCTGGGGTTCTGTGGTCAAGATGACTCCGAGATTGTAAAAAGTCTTTTTCTCCCAGCCCTGCAGCCAAAGAAGAAGTCCACATGCATTGGTTTTGCTTCTCAAGGTTGTTTATTTTCTCTTAGCTATAACATTCTTTCTTTGACCTCCTAAGCTCTCTCTAGCAAGTCGGATCGTCACATGCTGCCTGCCCTGTTAGGGTAGTGTTTACATTTTATACTATGAACTATATGTACTTTATTTGCTATTAATTCCCAATACCTATCACCTACGTTAGACAGTGTGTCTCTACTCTAAACCAATAAAAAGTGCCACCATCACAGTGAAAGATGGAGGACAAGAAGAAGGAGAGGAAGGTCAGGACACGCCCAAATCCCTCCATCTTGTCCCCTTGAACCCCTTATTTGAAAACCCTAAAATTCTACTTTTTCACCCTGTGTTAATTCAACTACTACACTACACAAACCCTTCTGGCTTGTAATTCTTCATACAAAGTTGGCATTTTTTTCCACGGGCTAAAATTGAAACTACAAGTGTTGTTGACTTTGTGCCAAGGTCTCCGAGCTCCCTGCCAGGGTTTTGAGACAGCCAGGGCAGCCAGAGGGATGTCCTGGGTTCCCATAGCGTACATGATACAAAGCTCTTGCTTACTCCAAAACCTTCATGCTTCACTGTGCCTATTGGGTTTTACATGCTGGTTTCACACACTGGACTGGGAAGAACAGGAGACAGAAAGCCAATCTCAGTAAGTCACACTGGGCTTTCTGGCAATTGCCCTCAAAAGTAAAGGAATGAAGCTGCCTCTTTTGCCCAAACACTGGTGTTAGTTTTTGCCATCCAGAGGGACCCTGATGTGCTTGAGAAGCGGATCAATGCAAACATCACGGCATTCAACGACGCAAAGTGCAAGGGCCTACACCTTTGTTGTGGCAATCCCAGGGACACCAACAGGTTGGTGAAGTAATTGAGAGCAGCCCTGTGGAGAAGGATTTGAGTGTGATGGTTGATGAATAACTCAACATGAGCAGTAAGTGTGCACTCATAGCCCAGATACAGCCTGGGCTGTATCTAAAGCAGCATGGCCAGCAGACTGAGGGAGGTGATTCTCCCCCTCTATTCTCCTCTCCTCACCTTTCATGAAACCCCATCTGGAGTGCTGCGTAGAGTTCTGGTGCCCCCACACAGGAAGGACATGGAGCTCTTGGAGCAAGTCTGGAGGGAGGCCACAACGTTGGTAAGAGGACAGGAGTCCCTCCCATAGCAACCTTCCAGTATATGAAGAGGGCTGCAGGGAAGGGAGAGGGATTCTTCATCAGGAACTGTAGTGATAGGAGAGGGAGGAATGGGTGCAAATTGCAAGAGGGGACATTTAGGCTGGATATTAGGAAGAAATTCTTTACTGTGAGGGTGGTGAGGCACTGGAAGTAGTTGCCAAGAGAAGTTGTGGATGTCTCAACCCCTGACTGTGTTCAAAACCAGGTTGGATGGGCTTGGAAAAGCCTAGTTCAGTGGCATATGTCCCTGCCCATGGCAGGTGGAATTGGGATTAGGTGGTCTTTAAGGTTTTTTCCAACTCTTAACATTCTATGATTTTATGGTTCAGGACAGGAATCCTCCTGTATTGAGCCAGGTGGGAACTGCCTCATGAGTTTTCTCAGACTGGTTTGGACCAAACCAAAGCCCTCATGAATCAGGCTTGTAAAGTGCATGTGCTCATATGGTTCTTCTCCTTTCAGTGATTGCACTGCAGAAGTAGTAAATAAAAGGTTGAGTGTGACTCGACTGCATACTGACATAATTTCAATTAATATGCTTCTCCATTTTCACCTCTGACATCTACACGTGATTTGTAATTGTGAGTCATGGAGACACCTCCAGGAATGATGAAAAAGCTCCAAAAGGAAAGTAAGACACACCATGTATGCTAGCTTTATTTAGCAAAGGAAAATATTTACCTCCCCGTGGACTGACCTCACATTATTCAAGATGTCAGAAGTAATTTTACAGCCCTTGGTGTTCAAGCCACTCCCATCTCATCAGTTATCACTGGCACCATGAAAAAGTGCCACTTCCACAGATGGATGCACTCAGCCTGTGAACAGCAAAACTGCACATCCACACACAGACCCACAACGTGTATCTTTCATCTCTTACCTGCCCCTCTTTGACTGCTGGCCAGTTCTGAAACACGACAAGACTTTCAATAGCCTGCACATAAAAGAGAGACTTGAGCACAGAATTTGTATTGAATATGCCAAAGGAAAGGTGTAAGTAGCCCACAGTGATACTGTGTAGTTCCCCTTCGTCCCTTTAGTCTTCTGGACAATGGCTCCAAGGATTTGCATTTGTTGGTTAAAGGCATTTTATAAAAAAAGGGAAGAAAAGCTCCTTGCACCACTGAAGTTGTAGTGGCCCAAATAATGATTCAGCAATTCTCTATAAAGCAGCTCCCATGAGAGAAGCATCAATTCCCCTCTACAGGGAAGGTGAGTGTACATCCCTCTGCAGACTCATGAGATCCTTCTTCATGACAGCACCCCCAGCAACGTGACTTCTCCTGGAAGATGGCAGGCAGGAAAACATGTAGGAACTTTGAGGACTTATGTGCTCACAGCTCCAAATCCAAACCATAAAGAAAGGCATGCAGTGCTAATTGGTATTTTTGCCTGGGATTTTTTTCTCTCTCACTCTCATTTTCAGTTCAGGTTTTGCTCTTTGCTTCTGTGAGACAGTCATTGCAAAACATGCAGAACACTCTCTCCACTTATGTCAGTAGTTGCTGAATTGCTTTAATTTCTCCTCTTACACACCTGCCCTGAATCAAAAAAAATAGAGCTATCCTTTATTTTTCACTTTGACTGAAAGCCAAAATTCTTATTTATAGGATGGAAATATGACTGCTGCAAAGTAGTTTCTGTCATTTTCAATGGTTTGGCACAGGCATTTTAACTTAGGCAGTCAGTTGTCTGGTTTAGTTCAGTGGGGCCCAGCCTGGGAGGGGAAAACCCATTGATAAAAGTTTACCATGCAGTTGGGGTGGCTGGAGCAGAAAAAGAATGGCCTCTGTCTATGACAATCGATTCTGCATGAGCCCTCCCTCCCCTCCTGCCTCTTCTGCTATGACAGGTGTATCAAAATAAAGTTATCTATATTCTCCAAGCCATGTGGGCTTCTTTCTCCCCTTTCCTAAGAAAAGGTAGGATGAATTTGGAAAAAATACCATTGTCAGTCCGGTACATTACAGTACACTCAAAAAACACATGTCAGTGGACTTAGTGGAATTCTGTATTAAAGAGAAGAAGACACCAGAGTCCTGGAGTAAAGACCCAAGTGTACCATCCTAAAATAAAACATAACAAAAAATGGGAAACCATCCATCAAGAAAGTATACTAGTAAGGACAGCAGACAGAGATCTCACAGTTTTTAGGTAGTATGAGAGCTGGAGAG
Source organism: Chloebia gouldiae (assembly GCA_003676055.1). NCBI lineage: Eukaryota > Metazoa > Chordata > Aves > Passeriformes > Passeridae > Chloebia > Chloebia gouldiae. Next base: position 1,369,145 of record QUSF01000035.1, on the reverse strand, counting down.
TTTTACATCTGCTCCTGCAAAAGAGGTTTCTTTGGAACTGTTTGAAGGAGGAGAGCAAAGGACTTTGGCAAGGGTGGTATGGAGGCTTCTCCCAAATATATGGAAAAGGCACACAAAAACCACAAAGGTGCTGCTAAAATGCAAATTAGCAAACACAGGCTGGATTCAGGTACTGCTCTCAGACTGCATGAGAATGAGATTTGCCTGTTTGCCAGGACTATGGGCCCTTACTCCACATGAACCCAAGCAGCTAGAGAGGTGTTTTTCCTAGGAGACAAGACATAGGGGGTTTTTCTTGTTTTCTGAAGAGAAACTAATGTTTTCTTTACAATGAACTGTATGCTGTTTAGCATCAGCTCTCTGTATCATGTATCATAGGATTTCTCTATGTTAACAGAGAGGTTCCTGTCACAAAAATGAAGATTACACACTTCATCACTTCTGGTAGCTGACATCACCGAGACATTTACCCCACCTCTTCCTTTTTCATCACACTCTCCTCCCCTCTACTTTCAATTCCCCATTTCTTCCCTACACTGTCAGGCCAAGCATGCTCCCCATTCCTCTTTCCTCCATTCTTGGCATTTTGGGTATTTGTCCTGCCCTTTGGACCTGAGGGACTCTGTGTTCCTCCCATGGCGTGCACAGTCTGCAGTAATCTTGCACCACATCACCTTCTCTGTAAACCAGAGATCTGCCATAGCATGCTAGTTGTGGTTGCTAAAGGCTGGCAAACACATAGAATCCCTTGCACCAATCTATAGAAAAAGGTGAGATTAACTTTCTCAATACTCTCTCTTGCTAAAACTTCTTATTTTACCACTTCTTTGGGAGTACTGGAGTGTTTTCAACCTCTAACATATTTCTTTTTTTCTTTCCTTCTTCTTACAGTGTCATGGAGGTCTGCATATTCTTCCTTTGTGCTATGATATTTCTCCCAGGTAAAAGGCACATTTTTAATTGTTAAAACTGTTTTGATTGTTTGTGTCCTGCTATATGATACTTTCTCCTCCACTAAAAAGCTCATTCCTTAGTAGTATTAATCACTTCTGTTGTACAGTCAAGGTCATATAGCCTATGTGACATGTATTTAAATAGCGTTCAGGGACTCTATAAAACATATATAGTAAGTACTTTCTCTCTTCAACTTTATATCTTTACATTACACTTATTTTATGTTGCTCTTAAATTTTCAATTTAAATCTGTCTTTAAAATGTGTGTGTATCACCTGTGTGGGTTATAGAGAAGAGCAGTACTAAACTGAAAACTGGCAGTTTGATATGGGTCACCTGGAGTTTGAGACAGCCACAGAGTTCATTTTGCAGTCTGGTGCTCTGGAGGAACAGTCAAAACTTTGCACCAGGAGAGAGACTGTAAATCTTATCCTCCTTTTGAACACGGCAGAGATGTTTGTGTCTTCTGGGACAGAGGGCTGCATTTCTTCTTCCAAGAAAACATGGTCCCCCCAGACCACCACTCATAATAATGGACATACAGACACAGGGGAAAGCAGTAGAAAAATCATCCCTTGTGTAGTGCAGTTCATCCTTTCTTTGCATGAAGGCATAATTGTGTTTATTGACCATTCCTATTAACAAGATCAGCAACAGAACAGTTAAATCTGACATTTACTCCGTCATTAAATTCTAAATTAATTAGAGAATAGTTACATCTGACATTTAATTTGTCATTAAACTTTAGATTAATTCTTCATTGAGACTGAAAGTGTTCACCTGTTTCTGACCTTCTGGTCATGCATTCCCCTAGACATTCATATTTACCACACAGTGTGTACTTCACAGTTTCTTCAAAAATTTAATGCATTGTTATTTTCTTAGGAGAATTAACTCAACTTTTTAAACAGAAATTGTGCAATTATATTCTTTCTGGCAGAATCTTATTACACTCAGGATGCTGCAAGCAAGACTTTTTTGGATCTTTGGCCTGCAGATAAATCTTCTAAAATATAGATGCTCATGATCTCTGTGTGGTAGACCTTCTTTGGAAAGTAGAATATAGGAAGAAAAATAAGAAACAGTTTTATGACCTGAACTCCTCCAGACTAAATGAGTCAGTTTGAACAACTACATGTCCTGTCATGCCTAATGGGAGAATTAGTGTCTAAATGCTAGTATTTTTATTTCCACTGTTGTTAAGTGTCGGGTCTCTGAGTGCAGCTTGGTATTCTTTTGTAGCTGATGTAAATCTTCATTTTTCTCTCTTTCTGTCTAAGGTATTGCTGCCAGTGTGCATCCAGTGCAGGCATTTCTCCATCACACTGTATACCTATCCTGCTATTTTCCAAACTCTCAGAAATTTGATGTGAAGGATTTAATAATTTTTTGGCAAAAAGAGAGTAATAAAGTGCTGCATGAAGTATATCATGGCCAAGAAAAACGTGACAACCTTAGTCCTGAATATATAAATCGCACCAAGGTGGACATGGGCAAATGGACCTTGCAGTTGTTAAATGCAGGAGTTGAGGACGAGGGACTCTACCAGTGTATTATACAAAAAATAGTTGAACAATCAAAAGAGGTTGTACACCAATCTGAGTGCTCACTGCGCATCATTGGTAAGTAATCACTTCCAATTGCCATCTGGTCTGTGGGATTCTCTGTGATTTTGTTCAGTCCAGAAATATGTGTCCTGTCTCCAAGCCCCTGAAGTTGTGCCTATTCTGGAGCCAGAATTTCTAAAGATGGCTAAGAGAGTTGCAAATTTTATGGCTTTTAGGACTCTGGAAAATAAACTTGTTTATTTGCATCTGACAAACTACCTTCTATTAAAAGTAGCAGTAGTTATCCAACCTTACCAACACTGGTGGTAAATTAGAATTGAAACATAGCAAGATCTCTGCAAACACACGGCTATTTTATGATCATATAAATCATAGGGAAAATAAAGAAAAACAGTCCACATGGAGGAGTAGAAATTCATATGTTCAGCTAAAGGATGACAGAAAATACCCCTGAAGAAAATTATATACAAACATTGGTGAGATTCCACCTGATTTTTTTGCATCAGAGAATTTTTTGTTATCAGAGAAGATGACAGTAAATCTTTTAACAGGGAAATGGAAATGAGGCACCAATGTTTTCTTCACATTTTCTAATCTTTTTTAAATTCCTAATATATAATTCTAAAGTTTCTCTACTTTAAACTATTCTGTTAGTAATCTTTATCTGTATGCCTGTGTTCTGTCTTCCACTGTGGTAGTGCTAATCATTAATAAAACATCTTCTAATTTGCTCTGGTGTTTTCAGGCTTCAGCATACTGCTTTAAAAGAGAACAGGCCAAGTGTAACAGCAGCCAAAAACAGGGTATCAGGACAATTGACCCTATTTAGCTTTGTGCTACTACCAAGTGTTGCCTTGATCCACAGACAGAAAATGTAGATTGTTAATTTTGATTCTCCTAGGATCTACTGAAGAAGCATTTTCAGCGACGTTTCGGAACTCAGAAACTCACAGTGTGCACTCAGTATCAAGGTCCTCAGTTTAAGACGTGTAGCATCAAGTGCTCAATCAATTCAAACACTTGAATCACTTATCAGCTTAGCCAAAATCAGAGCAACATGTTATCAATATCTCACACTTAGGACTAAAAGTCTACTACACCTTTTAAGATTTAGCTTAGGAAGACAGTTTTAACAATGTGCTGTTGTCTTCCTTCCAAATTACTTTCTGTTCAATAAATGCCCAAAGGAAGGAGCAGTATAAAACCATATTTAAAAAAACTCAAGCCCTTCAGAATAATTAGATGAAAAATGCAAATATTGAAATGTACCTGTGCTTACATGCTGCTTTTTAATTAGAATCTCATATCATGCATGGAGGGATTTTTGTAGTTTGGCATGTCACACTTAAAATGGGCATAAGAAAAACTGAGGGCTGTACAAGAATGACAGGGCAGTCACACAAAGCTATCTAGATCACTTGGTGACAAAGCATTCAGAAATACTGCAGTACCCTCAAATACAATTTAAACATGTTATTTTTATGTATTACATTAGTACAATATATAGATAGCATGAAACTTTGTCAGGGGACGTTTAGATTGGATAGCAGGAAAAGGTTCTTCACCTAGGGGTGTGTGGTCAGGCACTGACAAGTTCCCCAAGGAAGTGGTCACAGCACCAAGCCTGAGAGAGTTCAAGAACAGTTTGGACAATGCTCTCAGGCACATAGTTGTGACTTTTGGGTGTCCTTTGTGGGACCAGCGGTTGGACTTGATGATCTTTGTGGGTCCCTTCTAACTTAAGAGATTCTAGGATTCTATATATATGTTAGAGGTGTTTCATACAGCCATGATGACTTATATAACAACTTAGATAAGGACTCAGATCCTTCTCTAGATAAAAAAGGAAGGCTTCACGGTGGAAAACTTTGGCCCTTAAAAATGCAAGGTAGGGACCATGGCAACAAGCAGCTTAACTAGAAAATCTGCTATTGTGGCATGTCTGCAGTGCTTCCTCTGGAAACATCAGTACGGGAAGTAGGTTAGACTAGGGAAGCTGTTTCAAAATATGCACTATTCAAAGTGTTGAGACTGAAATGATGTCACAAGAGATACTTACAGTTGGTCATTTTAAAGGGCATGTTGAAAAACTGAAAAGTGTGGAAAAAGCTCTAGTAGAGTTATCTGAAGACTGAAAAAATACAGTCCAACTAGAAACATAAAACCAACAATCTTATAACCTTATAACACAGAATAATCAGAAGAGTTTTGTTTCCAGAATGTGAGAATCTGAAATACATGTAAAATACTGGATATTTAAAAGAAAAAGATGTAAAAGCTAATTAATTAATTCAGTGACAGTCAGTGTCTGGAAGGAAGGCAGATGGTTACTTAAGAAATTAGAACAAAAGCAAAGTGATTAAGCCATTGAGAAAAATATTAAGGTCTTGATGGACTGCTGTCTCTTGAGGCATTTAATCTAATCCCAATATTATTTGGAAGACACTACCTTTAAATACAAAAGACTTCCTGAAATATACTTTTCTGTTAACAAACACAAACCCCATATATGTAGCCCACACCCTGAATGCAGCCAGCATCACTTTTCAGTAAACTGAGGTTCCAGAAGCTATAAAAGAGAAGTGCAAGGTATATTCCACTATTTCCACTTTCTTACTGTCAATAAAATTGAAGCCCTTAAATCTCTTAGATGCTGTGGCAAGTTTCATAGCCATGGATTACGTTCTTGCCATCCCTATAAAATAACAAGGAGAGAATAAATACTCTAGACCAGAAGTCTGACAGCTGTGAGCTAAGCAAGTCAGACCTGGAGCTTTTCTGAGGGACAACTTAACTAAATTTTGGGGTATAGAAAAGGGGGAGCTTTTTCCATTTTGAATTCATATCCATCGACTCTCTTGGGGGGATTTAAGTGGCTAAGCTAAATCCTATGCATTGTGTACTAGGATAGAGAAAATAAAAGCAACATTATGTTTCTTCATTCATCCATATTAAGGATTCTCTAGGGCAAGGATTAGATCCTTGTTTCAACACATTGAGTGTGTGCAGAAGAGTGAGACCCTCTCAAGACTCACATTTTTCTAAGAACCCTTTTCCCTTCTCCAGTATTTCTCCATATTGTCTTTAGTCCTATTGGCCCTAAAATAATAAACCATTTTCAATGAAAGCTTTAGTCTATTTCTTAGGATTGGTTTCTGATTTTTGGGAGTTTATTAGTTTTTTTTTTTTTTAACTTGCAATGTGCCAATATAGTGGCCACTATTATGTCAACATTCTTTCCTTCTCCTTTTCCATTACAATCTACTGTTTTTACTATGAACCTCTAACCAAATAAATCCTGGTTGAGAATATCTATATTAATTAAGAGAGGATGTTGGTTAAAAGTTTCTATTTATCATTCATATTTTATGCTTAAATAGTTATTCCCAATCCTGTTTCATGATTTCTCACATGGGAAAGTTTGCTTTTTAAAGAAAAAGGTGTGTTTTCCACTTATTGTGATGAATACTCAATGACACAAAATCAAAAACCCTTATGCTATAGACAATTCCATCAGAAAAGCTAAGCTAAGGGAACCCTATCACAAAGTGATGTTGAATTATGTGCTGCAAAATGTTTACTTACAGTACTAACAGACAGAGGGATATTTCTACTTAAACAGCTCTGCACTTTTAACTTACTCCATCTGAATCCTCTCAGATTATTTCTTTCTTTACATTTCCCAGTTAGAAGTGTGTGGGTTTCCCCTTACCTATTAGGAGGCCAAAGGTAGGGAACGTTGTGGTCCTTTCCCATTTTCGGCTTAACCCCTTATTTGTAAGCAGGTCAGGTTTCATTATTCTGAGGTATTAATGTGTCTTAAAGAGGTGGGAGAGACAGAGGTCCATTGTCTGGCTGATCAGACTTGCATCCTTTTAACACCCTGAGAACAAGAAGCAGGAAGTCTACATACACACCAAAAAAATGCCATACAAATCCTTTATTGGAATGCCCATTGTCTTCCTGAAGAAAACTGTTTAGACTTGTTTCTGCCTGAAAATCTTAAATAACTGGCAGAAAAACGTAAATAACTTTGGACTGTCACAAGCATGGTATGGTTGGCTCATGATGCTCTGTCTTTGGTCTATTTCAGCCAACTATAGTCAACCTGAGATAGCAGAACTGCACTCCGGGGAACTAAAGCCCAATGGATACTTGAACCTCTCCTGTTCTTCCAGTGGAGGTTATCCAGAGCCCAAGGAGATGACTTGGCTAATTTCACATGAGAACATAACACACAGCAGTACGGCTCACATGGATATCTCACAGGATGCTGTGACAAAGCTGTACAACGTTACCAGCAAACTGAATATCCCAGTTCCTACAAAGAGCCGCACTAATATCAGCTGCTTGCTTCACCTTAGGGAGCAGCTGGGAAGCCTTGTCTCAGTCCCACTGGGCATAGGTGAGTCTCCGTTTGCCCATTCCAGTTTCTGCATGGGTAAAAGCAAGCAGTACTGCAGCACAGCTGATCACAGATAGCAGCATGGCCAAGGCACGGAATAAACTCTAAGTAGGAGTAGAAGCTGGTTAAAAGGGTTTTATGTTCTCCATCCTATTCGCCACCCAACTTCCTCTTTTTTCCACGTGGGAAATCTTATTACAGCAAGGAGAGGGCACAGAGAAGGAATTGCTACATGATCCAGAACACCGCCCTATTGATCCCCACCCTGGAAGATGCTACAGTAGCATCAAAGCAGCCTAGGAGTCTGGATCAGGCAGCAACTGGTCTCTGGAGGTGACAGCTGTTGGGAGAGAATCAGAGAATCAGAGGACTAGTGAGGTTGGAAGAGGCATCTGGAGATGATCTAGTTCAAGCACTCTGCTCAAAATAGGGTCAATAGGTAGCACAGCACTTTATCCAGTTGTATTTTAAACATCTCCCAGGATAAAGACTCCACAACCTCTCTCAGCAAACTGTCCCGGAGTTTGACTACCTTGATAGTAAAAAAATGGATCTTTTGCTGGTTTAATCATTCCTTAGAAAGAGGCAGAAGGCTAAACTGAAGAGTTCCATGGACCATATTTGGTTCACAAACTGCAAAATAGACTGTGCTGAGTTTAAGTGTAAAGACCATGAAACTTGGACTAATATTAGAAGCATCCTGGTGGTTTTCATAACATTTGGCAGAATTAAGTGCACATTCCAAAATTACTATTTGGGGATTTTTCTTCTATGAAATTGCATCTTTTTTCAGAAACCTCTTGCAAGAAGAAGCTGGGGACCTGAGTTCCATTATGACTTTACTGCCGTATTATCTCAGGGTTCCACATGGCTGATCCTTTATTTAAACTAAAGCAATATTTTATTTATCTTCTGGACCAGGAAAAGTTCTTTTCACATGTTTTTGTTTACAAGCTGTGGCACATGAGCATCAAAATAAAGACAATTCCCACTTTGGTCATAGATTCATTTGGCTTGCACATGTCTCCTTTAGACAATGATGAAGATGGAGAGCTGTGCTTCCATTAACAGGAACAAGGAGCCAAGAGGGAATGGTAGCATTGCAGAAAAGCCTACCAGGGTAGTATAAACCTTATTACTGCAGATGTAAAAGAAATTTGCCACTTGTTCTGAAAAAGTTTCACAGTGCAGTTTCCTTAATATAAATTTAGCTAAAGAGTTATCAACACCAGATATGGCAAACTGCCTCTGATGTCTTTGCATTCTAGGACTTTTAAATACTATTAAAATACAATCCAGAAGCCTTCTAATGTTTGTTCAGCTCTATATGTTGCTCATTAGTCTTGAAATGGTTATGTTAGTTATAATGCTGAATCTTCCTCTTCCCTCTTCAATTCTTCTCTCCTCTCTGGCTTTATGAAAATAGATACCTGACAAACAGTGATGGTGGGTAAGAAACCAGGAACTCCACACAAACATGAGTTTTGTTTGGCAATAACTGAAGTTCTATCAGCTGCTAACCCTGCCAACCAAAACCTCAAAAACACAAAAACCAGAAATAGAGGGAAAGTCCTTTGAAGTCCCTGCTACTTTCACATCCCTTACAGCATTTCATTAGGCTTTGACCATCATTTCCAATAGACACCACGTAGTAACATGTTCCAGGATCTTCCAGCTTGCATGATAACATGGAGCAGCACTGGCACAGTAGCTGCCTCATAGGCTGTTGTACCAATTAAGTTGCTGATCTTTCACATGCTACCCAAACCTCAGAAAGAATGCTATGCTTTACTGTTGTTGAAGTGACCAGTAAGGCCAGGTAATTTCACTAGTTATTGGAAAGGGAAAAAAAATAATGTGGATAATGATTTATTGACACTAGTAAAGCAAAAAGGATGCCAAAGGCATTGACCTAAACTTCTATTTTATGTAACTTTGGGATAGAGTGTTTAAAGTAATTGTCACCAAATTAAATCTTTGCTGTGTGTATCTTCTCTGTTTTCTTATTCAGAGATACAAGAGAAAGAAATGGAGCAAGCAAAGATAAATTTATTTGGCCCACTTATAGCTGTGGTTGTACTGATCACTTCTGCTCTTCTTCTGGGTTTTGTGATATTAAAGAAGAACAGCAATATCTTGTCTACCAACCAAAGTAAGTTACTACTTGTCATTCAACTCTACTGTCCCTCAACTTACAGGCTTTACCCTTTGTAATCATCCCTTTACCTACTTTCAAGCTGCTGACAAAAAATTAGGTTTCATGTTGGACTTAAGTTAAACATCCTAGGACAATTTAGTTCCTGTAGCAACTTAGTCCATCCTAAGTCAAAGCATCTTTCTCCTGTCTCATCCTGGAATCCACTTCTTCCTCTTTTTTGTGCGCTCTGAGACTGCCATGGCACCAGCTTACCTCCTTTTCCAAAGTTTCATCCTTTTTTTCTGGGTTTGGGGTAGATTTGGCTCTTAAAATCATTGAACTATATAAATCTTTCTTGCCTATCACTACTTATAAGAAAGGTGGAGTTGGGGCAGGGATGATTGGTGAACTTACATGAAGTTCACGGAAGGATCTCTGTCATCACAGAGCTGAACATTGCTCCACCACAAGCTGCCCACACACGGGGCTGAAAGAATCATCTTGTACTGGGAACAGACTTTGATCTTGGCATTTCATTTCTCTGTTTTGTTCTGAGACTAATTCTTAGCAGTTCAGGGTTTATTCAGCACTGAATCATGTTGACATCAGAATCTATTTTCCTTATAGCAAGAGGGGAATGCAATTCTCAGTCAGTCCTGTTTCCCTATACAGCCAAGGGTCCTGAGCCTTGTTATTTTCTCAAATTCTAAGATAACTGTACATTTACTACCAACTTCTTTACAGCTCCTATTTTTCACTTTTCTGTAAATCACATATTGATCTATTCTAGGTGTCAGTCTAGCAGTCTAGAAGCTATCCAGCTTGAAACTGAGGCCATCAGCCAGACTGCTGACTGGGAACTATGTCTGAACTCAGCAAAGCATGAGGTCCTGTGTTTTTAGAGGTTCTGCCAGAACAAGAATAGTCTCCAGAAGCCCTACAGAACAACATGCAACACTTTTGTTAGATGGCTGAAACCTACTGCCCAGTGTTCTCTGCTTTTATTGTTGCTCCAGAATGGTAGTAAATGGTAGTAAATATGATGCTCTGCCTGTCTGCATGACTACCTTTTTGTTGTATCTTTTATTATGCACTGTGACAATGTAAAATCCTGAGAGTCAATGGAGAAAGCAGAGGTGCATGGGTCACAGAATGTCTCAGAAATAGAAAGAGTTAAGCCACAATCTGTCAATCATAAACATCACTGCAAACACAATCAGAGGTAAGCTATTACCCATAAATCATAGAATCATAGAACCATAGAATAGTAGAATGACTTGGGTTGGAAGGGACCTTGAAGGTCATCTAGTTTCAGGCCTCCTGCCTAACCATGAGCCATAAATGCTCTCAGCAGAGCCACAGTGGCTTTGTATCAGTAGCTTTCTTGTAAAGCATCAGGAAGAAGAACTTCAGGGCACATCCACGCTTTCTGAGAAAGATCATGGAATTCCTATCAAGCATTTGAAACTACAAATAATCTAAAGGAAATACTTGCTTTAAACATAATTTGTCATTAACTTCATTTTTTTAATATCATCCAAGCTCCATATACCCAGACAGTTAGTACCTCCACACTTTGTTCCTCTGTATTCTGACTGAGAGTTGTAAGAGTTGTTCAGATGGATGCAGGGATAAAAAAATGATAGCATGAGGTATCATAAGTATACATATCTTACCATACAAAATTAGGCTGAGCAGATAATGAAAAAATATTCTATAAGTCATGTTCCTTTTTGATTGACTGTGTTTTCCCTTTCTTAATTTTACTTCAGACCTTGATGATAGAGCAATTCATACACTGTGGTATGTTCAGCCATAGGAAGGAGTTTTATCTTTCAGAAAAGATCCTTAGTTGTGCTCAAAATGTGTCAGTTCTCCAATCTTGAATGATCTCTGCACTTTATATTCTTCAACAGCACTGACATCTTTCCGGAGGAAGAATGCAGCAGAACTGAGACAAAATTCTTCTGAGATCTTGATTTGTTTGTAGGTCTGACACTTTCAGAAAGAGCAGGGACATTAGCATCATATTCTTAAGACAAATTTCAGCTCAGAGTTGCAGTCTAGGGGCATAAATTCTTTACAGTTTTTAGGTAGAAATATTCTTTTCTGTTAAATGATGTGAGTTGCTGGATTCCACCTCAATTTTTACTCCATTTTCAAGTGTGTGAGAGAAATGCATATCCTTTTGAGTTAGCTAAACTATTTGGGAGTCAGTTTAAGCTATTACACTAACATTTGAAATATTTTCATTCAGATTAATATCATTCAAATGTTATTAGAAGGTAAAGGTTTAAAATGTTTGTAGAAGTTTATACTTTCTAGCAAACTTATTTAATGATGGATTAAAACATATGTCTTTTTCTGTGTTGCTGTTTTTATTCTCCTTCCATTAAAGCATCATGTTAGGGAATACCAACATTTGGTATTCTCAGGGAGGAAACATTTCCAGAATTACATCTTGGAATCAAAGTAATAAAAAAGGTATTGCTGCAATGACTGAGAATGGTTTCATATGTTCATTCATACATATGGATATATGATATGTACATCAGCAGCTGTAATTAGTGGAAAAGGCAACATGGTGTGTGAGGTTTATCCTTTGAAAACTCCCTTCCATCCTTAATTTTTTCTTAATTGGTGAAGTAGTGTGTTTTCTCCCTTGCCATCCCTCTACTTTAGGCTGCCAACCTCCTACTATTAACTGCTCAATTTCTCTACGTCCTCTATTCTTTCCCTTAAATCAAGTCTAATTCCTTCCTGCAGGTAAAGATTTAAGGCAAAAAGAGCAGATGGGCTTCAGGGAAAATCTTAATTTATCTCTATATATTGAAACATTAATCCTCTGCACTAGCAGGTGTAATGAGCACAGTAGCAAGGCATAGGAAAAGCATGGTTGATGTGCTGGTGCTTTTGTCCTCTGTACAAATGCATTCAGATTTCCAGGCTATCGCCTCACACACTTCATTTCTTTCTTTGGCAGCTCTCAGTCAGTTAGTGACTCCATCAATGTGGCAAGCACATGAAAAAGGGAACATCCACTACATACCACAGCATGGAACAGCTTCAGTCAAAAACACCATTCCTTTATTTTTAGGCAGAACATTATGAATTTCAGAAAACAAAGAAATGTTAACAAAGAAATGGCAAAGATGCATCAAATTCACATCTAATGCCCTAATGTAAAACTCTGTTATCACACTCGGAGTTGTGATAGATTGCTTCAAGTTCACTGATTAACCAGCACTAAATTGAGGTTGGAATGGATCTAGGGCGTGTGTCCAACTCAACCCTCCTGCTCTAGCAAGGTTACCTGAAGCAAATTGCCTGGGTCTATATCCAGACAGTTTGTGAATATCTCCAAGGAAGGAGACTCCACTGCACATCTGGGCAACCTGGTTCAGGGCTCAGTCATCCTTCACAGTAAAAAGGATTTCCTTCTGAAAGGTGTTCAGAGAGAACCTCCCATGTTTCAATTTGTGCCTATTGCCTTTGGGCATGTCTGGGCACCACTGAAAAGAGTCTGGCTCAGTCTCTTTTGCATCCTCCCTTTGGGCATTTTTACACACTCATGAGATCTCTCTGAGGCTTCTTTTCTCCAGGCTGAGCAGCCTCAGTGTACTCAGCCTGTGCCCAGACAAGAGATGCTCCAGTCCTTTAATCATCTTTGTAGTCCTTCACTGGACTTTCTCCAGTATGTCCATGTCTCTCACATACTGGGAAGCCCAGAACTGGACACAGGACTTCAGATGGTGTCTCACCAGTGCTGATTAGAGGGGCAGGACCGCAGGCCTTAGCCTGCTGGCAACACTTTCCCTGATGCAGCCCAGACACTGTTGGCCGCCTTTGCCACGAGGGCGCACTGCTGCCTCATCTTCAGCTTCTCCACTAGGCCATCCCTGTCCTTGGCGGCTCAGCTGCTTTCCGGATGGATTGCCCCAGCCTGTACCTGTGCATTTTGGGGCTATTCCTACCAGGGTGCAGGACTTTAGATTTCCTTAGATTTCCTCTGCCCATCTCCCCAGCCTCTTGAGATCCCTCTGGATGGCCACACAACTGTCTGGGGTCCACTCCTCCAAGTCCTTTATCATCTTTAAACTTGGTGAGTGCACACTTGCTCCCAGCATACAGGTTATTAGTGAAGAGGAAAGTCAGTTAGTTTTACTGAAAATTCCTTCATGCCAGCCAGTGCTACTGCAACAAGCAATATTTCCCTGTGCATAACAAGTTATGGAACAGTGGACTGCTGCATTTCCAGAATATTCTACAGTTACTTCTGAGGAGATTGATATTAACAAAGCACCCCATGGCAAGTATGCCTTAGGGAACTTTTTCCTCTTTCAGGTGAATTATTTGCTACTGGAGGTTACACTCAACCACAAAAATACAGTAATTGTATTAAAGAAATCTATCTATGTTTTGGTTTCAGATTATCTTTCTTCCTTCTTTCCAAACTCAGAAGGCAAAAAGCAAAATTATATATAAATATATAAAATGTTGCTTTTTACACTGAAATGACAGGTTATCATAATTCATAACTGATCTGTCCTTGGTTTTCAATCTTCTACACTAGGAGGACCATAATGCTGGGACAGGGAAGGATTTAAGCAAGACATCCCTTCTGATTTCAGGATGGACTACCAGAAGGTTTTCAAGAAAAAAACTACAATTAGACAGGAAAGCTGTCTTTTGGTGAAAAAAAGACAGCTGGTGAAAATTGAGAAAGATGGGGAATGGATGAGGACTGAGAAAGTTGAAGGAGATGAGTGATACACAAGGCTGGCTTGCAACAGGAAGTGCAAATGCATCAAGTGCAGAGCAACTTCACAGACTCCAGGAAAGCTGGGTAAGGCTTGCCCAGCAACGATTCTGCACAGAGGTCCAGAAATTTAGTATATTCTTACAGACATTAGTGTGTCATCCCTCCTTACATACTTGCCAAATTTATGGCAGATATGCAAACTCAAATTATCCTCAACTTGGTGTGTTCTTGATATTGAGACCAGCATATCTTTTGTCAGCCTCTTAAAACAAAATAAAAACCAAACAAAACAAAACCAAAAAAACAAAACCAAAAAACAACCTACTTAAAATAATAAAAATTATGGCCAGCCACATGCTTCTAATAAGCAATGCTTATTATATCAAAAGGGCAAAGACCTAGGAAAAAATGGAACAATGAGTTGAGAGTAGCTCAGATTGCAGTTACATACCTATATGCACAGCTGGTGCACTATGTATATTGCCTGCCCTCTTCTGAACCATGATTTTGATTTAACTTGTACAGGTTTTTAAATGGGATTATGACACAGAAGGAATGGAGAGATCTTACTTCTTTACCTTGCACTGTTAAATGCACTACCATATCCAGAAACATAAGTCATATATTTTAGAAAGTTAAAATATTAGAATTGGAGAAGAAGTAAAAAAAAATATTATTAAGTCTCTAGAAAGCATGTTTATAATGTGGAGTTTATGGAGTTTGACCTATGGAGGTGATGAAGAAAATGGAAAAAATACCTGATGAATCTGTCCAGTATTCCAACACTTGAAATGACTGATTAAAGAAAGAAGATATGACATATCCTTCCCACTAAGTGACTCTTACTGGGGAGCCCAAAAGTGGACACAGCTCTACAGGTGTGGCCTCACCAGTGCTGAGTGGGGGAAGAACATCCCACCTAACCCAGTCTAGGATACCATTAGCTTTCTTTGTCACTTATGTTCAGCTTGGTGTCCACCAGGACTATTTCTGCAAAGCTGCTTTCCAACTTGTCATCTGCCAGCATGTGCTGCTGCATGGAAAGGAGACAAAGAAATTGAGTTGAAAGAGTCAGAATAATCAGGTTTCTTGAACGTATATTAAAGATCCAGCATATAAGACATTTGTACAGTAGAATAGAAAGGGATTCATTTAACAAAATATGAGGGGGAAAACAAATTTTGACACCTAGCAAGACATTCTGTGTGGAAAGAAAAGCCAAGACAAAGCCAAGGAAAGAAAAAAAGATGCTCAGTATCCTATTCCTTTATCACTTGATAGTTTCCTGAAAGAATTATGAGTAACCACAGCTTCTATTTCTCAAGTTGCCTATGACAACAGAAAATATTGTGAGCAAGGCAGAAGCCTTTCCTAGTAGATCAGACATCCAGAAGCAGAGGATCTTAAACCTGCAAGATCTTTCTTCAGAGATTTTTCTTCCTGTGCCTGAGATACTGTGCAAGATCCACTGTCCAGTTGCTGTTTGGAGACTGACACAGCTGACACTGAATTGGATTGGATTGGATTGGATTGGATTGGATTGGATTGGATTGGAT
>QUSF01000035.1:1313137-1353753 GCA_003676055.1 Chloebia gouldiae | reverse complement strand
ATTGGATTGGATTGGATTGGATTGGATTGGATTGGATTGGATTGGATTGGATTGGATTGGCTGAAACTGCCAGAATTATACTGAGGGATGACAACAGGTCACATGGCCAGTCATTTTTGTCCAGCTGTATTGGAAAAGATGATTTAAAATCATGAACTCCTCAGTAACGACTTATTCCTTCTTCTGCTTTCATTTAATCAAAGTTAGAACTTATACTTAAAAGGCAAAACTATTGCTTAAGAACTTTGAAATCATGGGAAAGCAGGCTAGAAGTGTACAGGAGTGAAAACTATTTTGCAGACCTAAGCCTTTATAGAAATTCAATTAGACTTTTAAGGAGGTAGTTTTTAATTGGGTCAGTGGTTAAGTCCCTCAATATTATGTATGCACTCAGAGCAGAAAGTGTACAAAAGCAACTCAGTACAGGAACATAGAAGGTTTTATCAATGAAAATACAAGAAATACAAGAAAATCAGCATAACCCACTGAAACGTCAAACCCCAGCTTCCCCTAAAGAGATGCAAAATGGCCCTTTGATCCCAGAACACAGAGTTAGGAACCGTGGCACCTACTTATCTTCTTGTATCAGTTTTACCACTCCTAAGCTTCCTCGCACTGGCAAAGAGTGAGTGGAAGTCTGGATTCAAGGGTATCACATCCCAGACACCCATCACCAGAGGAATTTCAGGGTGCTGACTGTATCTGCCCATGCTAAAGCCCAGCACAAACACCTGCAGAGGGAAAACATAGTTATGTCTGATGATGACGGTCCCCAGTCAGGCCAGTGGGCTTGGATCTTTGTCTTTCTCTTCCTTTTTCCCCTCAGCAGCCCCCACAGACCCCGACCATGCCTGGTGGCACCCCCCCCCCCCTTCTGACTGCCTGAGGCGGGGAGGACGGCTTGAACTGACATCACGGGACCTTTTGGGTTCCACATCAATTTCTACATCAATCAACTTGAATTACACATCCATTTTATTCCTTAAAAGCCGAGGCTGCGGCGCCGGCTCCGCAGGCTGAGGTGCGAGGTCCGTCTGATGGCTCCGGGCTGTGAGGGGCTGTGAGGGGCTGTGAGGGCTGTGAGGGGCTGAGAGGGCTGTGAGGGGCTGTGAGGGGCTGTGAGAGGCAGCTATGAGGGGGCTGTGAGGGGCTGAGAGGGCTGTGAGGGCTGTGAGAGGCTGTGAGGGGCTGTGAGAGGCAGCTATGAGGGGGCTGTGAGGGGCTGTGCGGTGTTGCATGGAGTCACAGCGCCAAGGGCAGGAGGCACCACCAGGAGGACACCAGACCCCTCCTACTCCCAACGGGGTCAGCAATGAGGCCAGACTGGGCTGCCCAGGGCCGTGTCCTGCCAGGTCCTGTAACCAGAAGCATGGAATCACAGAATCAATAAGGTTGGAAAAGACCTCCAGGATCACTGAGTCCAACCTTTGAGGGAACACCACAACCAGACCAGAGCACTAAGTGCCACATCCAGTCTTTCCTTAAACACCTCCAGGGATTGTGACTTCACACCTCCCTGGGCAGGCCATTCTAATGTTTAAACCATCCTTTCTGGGAAGAAATTCCTCCTGATGTCCAACCTAAACCCATCCTGGTACAGCTTGAGACTACATCTTCTCCTGTCACTAGTTGCATGGGAGAAGAGGCCAACACCACATCTGGCTACAACCTCCTTTCAAGTAGTTGCAGATAGCAGTAAGGTATCCCTTGAGACCCTTTTTTTGCAAGCTAAACACCCTCTGCTCCCTTAGCCACTCCTTGTAGGACTTACATGCCTGAACCTTCCACAGTTTTTCTGCCCTTCTCTGCACTCAAGGATGGAAATGGCACACCCTTCCAGAGCTACTTGTTTGCTCTGCTGCTTGAGTGTCATAGAGAAAAATTTTTACCTTGCACCAAGCCTGAGCTGCTTTTCTTTCAGTTTCTGGCTGCCATCTCTGATCCTCTCACCATGCACCACTGCGAGCAACCTGGCTCCATCTTCTCAGTAACCTCCTTGTGGTTGTTGGAAAGATGTGATTTGGTATCTCTTCTCCAGGCCAAACAGAGGAGCTCCCTTGGCCTCTCCTCACAGTGCAGGTGCTCCAGTCCCATCACCACCAAACTTGCACTAATTTATCTATGTCTTTCTTGCATTGTGGAACCCAGGAGTGGACAGGCTATTCTAGAGGTGGTCTAAGAAGTGCTGAGCAAAAAGCAGTAGCATCATTCCCCTTGCACAATCTACTGGCAATGCTGTTGTCAGTATAGCCCTAGGAAACATCAGCCTTGTTTGCTGCCACTCTTTTGTCATGAGCTACAGGGACCGAAGTCATTTCACCAGCATCTTCCCCTTTCCACCTTTTCCTCAGAGCAGCTACAGCACTTTGGGACATGAGGCATCAAGAGCCTATGCATTCACTCTGCTGGTGTTTAATGTTGCACTGTAGCTTTTTTGTCACTTCTCCCCCTCCACTCAATCCTGCCTCATGATCAATCCCACAAGTCTAGCCCACTCTCAACAAATCCTTTGCAATTTGCTCCATTCTCATTCTGGGAGATTTTCATGTAAAGCTAGAAGAAAATACAGGGAAAAGGAGAATTATTCATGTGAACAGAACTCTGAGGCAGTCAAGACAAAGACAATGTGGGACAAGAAGACTGAGGTTTAGAAAAGAGGGGAAATTAATTATAATATGTGTTTGAAAGTCTAAAGCTATTCAGACAACTGAATGCAACAGAAGAATTGAATTCATCCAGACAAATTAGAATATGGATGATAGCCCTTTGGAGACAGAGACTTTCTAAGGGGAATGTTCCTATTTAATAAAACTTGCAACCCATTCAAGTAAAAATTGCAGCTGATAAAAAGAAGTTTTCCTCTCAGAGAAATCATTAAGAATTCCAAGTATACCCTTAAAATGGGAATGATTTTAAAACTATTTGTAAAACCTTGAAAAAAATCTAGCCAAAGCATTTAATTTCAATTGTGACAATACAGTACAATCAAACAAACTTGGGAACAGAATGAGAACATATAAAATAAAAAAAAATACTTTTAAATTTTTAATTATTCCCCCCCCACCCCCAACTTCCAAAGATAATATTTGCAATTTTTTTTCAGCATTTCCAAGAAAAATTTTTAAATCTGTTGAAAGTTTCTGTTCTTATACCAGAAGTTTCCCTGCACTGATTTTTTTAATGAACTGATTTTAACTGACCTAAAGAGAAGCACTCAGAGACTGATCTACCAGACCTGATAATTTTGGTTATCAAACAAAAGTCATTAGACATGTATCAAAATGGATTTTAAGCCTCATAGTACGGTACAACCCCATTGTGTATACTCTTCTCTATCACTGGTTTCCTAAATGTTTTATTGGTGTGGATAATTACAATTTCAGAAACAAGTAACAACATGAAAAAAGTAATACCAGTAAAAGAAGGAATGTCAGGCTATAAAAGACAAGGTCAGACAAAAAATCTTCATCAGACGGAACTGTGAGAAGCCAAGAGGTGTAGTACCAATCCTTTCAGTTTACATTAACACTCCGAACTTCTGAGACATGGAAATCCTTTCTTTTACATGCCTCTGACAATTCCCAAGCATTTAAGTGAGTTGAATATGAGCCCTAAAGGGAAGGCTCCAGGGTCACAGTTATCACACACCTACAGTGACTCCCCCATGCAGAGTGGTGCTGACAAAAGTGTTAAGCTGGGTAGGGGTGTCACAGTGACATTTTGCAAAGCATTCTTTGCCATGTTTCTTCTTGAGTTTAACACCTTAAGGTGTAAGATAGTGTTATCATGTCCTCACATGATAACACAATGTTACGTGCACAAGCAAAGGAGATGAAAGAGAAGTCACATGATTGTGGATTTTTAGCAGCCAATTTTTTGTTTGTCCTGGGCATTTTAGGAGGTAAGCTGTGGAGCACATGGGACTTAAAGACTTGGATACATTGCCGTAATTATTTATTGGCTTTATATAAAAATGTTATTTATCTGTTACTGATCTTCTCTGAGATACTTTGTATACATTCCTGCTCTGCCTGTATAAGCAATATTAACATAAGTTTTAGCCTTGGTAAGATTTGAAAAACACTTAAAACCCCTACTCCTTTTTCATCTCTTTCTGCCTCTCACATATGCAGGAAAGAGGGAAAAAAAGAAAGAAGAAAAAGGAGTGTCCCACCCATCTAGTCATGGCAGCAGCTCTGCATGTTCCAAGCATACACAATATTCTGGAAGAAAGCCATCCTTATCACTTGGGTTGTAGCAATTGATACCTTGATTTTAGTATTTTCACTATAAATATCTGAATAATTTGAAGTAAAATAACAATCTCTGTGTTGATCTTGCCAGCTCTTAGGTCTGGGCCCTTTGTGGATGGACAAAACATTACAAGGCAATTACAAAACACTGAAAGGCAAATTGCACAAGAAGCTCAGAATATATGCAGGAAAATCATGCAGAGAAATATTACTCCTGATTCAAGTGAACTCCTTAAAAAGCCTCTGATAAGTTTGTTAACAAATACAGTATTTTGTTGGACAGCAGGCAACTGCAATGGGTCTTTACCTTTCTTTCTCTTCCAGGTGATGTAAATGCAACCAAAATGTTCATATGAAAAGATGAGGAAGACAGCAGATCACCACAGGCTTCTCAGCATTAGTTAGGTAAACCTAGATTTTGGTGCATTAGGACCTTCAAAGTAGTTCAGTGAGAAAAAAAAATCAGAAAAAAATATTATTTTGTGTACGATGGCAATACTGCTTCTCAGCATTCAGTGGGAAGATGCACTGCTTTTATTTTAATCAAGTAGTCCAATATAGCTGGTAGAAATGCAGTTTCAGGAAGAAGTGAGCTAGATTTCACACATAATTGAGAACACGGATTGTTTTGACCTGTGTGCCCAGTCCCACTGATAAAAAATGCCTGTTATGAAGAGGAACAAACTTACTCTAGTCCTCCTTCTGAGAGCAAGGAGCAGTGGATGTGATTAAGCAGGTGAGTGATAGAGCCACTCTTGACTAATCTGAAGAAGATCTGTGAGAAGATGTAAAATTGTAGAACTTTGAACTAGAAAATATAATGGGCCCTGGAAACGATCTTGCATGAACCATGCTGGCTGGGAATTAGAAGAAAAATCACAGGCTCATCTTTCTGGTAAGTATACATAGACCTGTAAAAAGAGGTGAACTTACCTGAGTATACTTGCATACTTGGAAATGTGGGTGTTCTGTGCTTTTTTACACGTGAAAGAGTAAAGATGTTCAAAGCTTCACTCTGTTCAGCAATTTCTACAGCAGAACACTAGGTACAATTGATTTCAGACAAAAGAGGGGTGGTTGCCCTGTTAGTCATCCAGTCTGATGTAAAATTAAACAAGGAGGAATTTGTAAACTAAAGGAAGAATCTGACACTTTAAGTCATAAGAAAAAGAATTGCAGGCTCATCCTCTACAATGTCCCTGATGAGATTGAAAACTAAGTCGCTGGTTGTCCTGGGGTGATTTTATGATGCTTGTATACCCATTTGTCTGTTTAGCCCAGAAATAAGTTTTGCACCTTTAAGACTAGTTCTGAGAACAAAAGTGGGGAGAGAAGGAGTTTGTTATCAAGAGCTGCACTTGTTCCCAGCATCCTTCTCCCTAGATTGTGTTGTCTGCAACACAGACAGCAAGAGAGAGCTCTCCTTTAGTTTAAGTTAGTTTTTAGCTAGCTGAGGCAGAGAAGTTCCCTAGACTGAGGTTTTTTTTCTTTTTCTTAGAATTGTTTAAACCTGCTCTAGACTGAAAACCCAAAAGAGCATTGGTAGATCTCACCTGCAGCCCACTGGGGCCTGGCCTGGGCCACGGCATTTCCTAGCACTAGTTGGACTGATAAGAGTCTGAGTAAGCCTAGGTACAGCCCATGAAGGAGCCTTTCTGAGTTTGTCATGTCTTCAGAGTGGCAAGAGGTTTTATTGTTTAACATTGGGGGGGGGGTTTTGGGGTTTTTTTGGGGGTATTTTTTGGGTTGTTTTTTTGGGGTTTTTTTTGTGCTAGTGAATGCTTTGCCACTTAAATGAACAGTTTTTCTCCACTTTTCTCCAAGGAAATCTTTTCCCAAACCAGTTGAGAGAGGAGCCACTTAAATTTGCTTTCTAGGAGAACCCCTTTGGAGGTTTTCTTCCAAATTTGCCCTAAACCAGGACACTGGTGTTGTGGACCTCTGCTACATTCCAAGAATGAGCTGCAATGGAGTCTCAGACACAAGGAAATGTACCTGGGGAATTGTTAACTTCAGCAAGGGAGCCATGTCAACGGTCTAGTTCTCTGCATGTCACATTTATTCTGTGTAGGACCAACTCACTACTGAAATATCTGAGAAGGACCACAGCATTTTTTTAACATTGCCTACAGAGAAATGGTTCAAATGAAATTAGAAGGATGGCTGACTAGTTGAAAATTTTAAGAAGTTTATTTCCTGCATTTGAAGGTAGACAGGAAAAAATAAAATGGCTGTTTCCATTAGCTACAATCTGATTTATAATCTGGCACAAATGAAACATTTCAGCAATAAGGAAAGCCTGAAATTGAAATTATGGAGCTAAGTGGTTCCAGAGAAAAGCTGAGAAAACACTGATTTTGAAACACTGAAATTGAGAAAAAGCTAACTGAGGGAAAGCATTTGTGAAGGTCCTGGTATCTTGGTAGCACTGAGGTTTATGTCAGGGCAGATATAGCTTTGGAGAAAGTGGCAATGGAGTTATCTAGACATTTAGGTGCTTTATTTGTCAGCATCACAGCATTTCCCAAGAGAAGTAGACAAGTACTGTCACACTGCAAGAGAATTAAAGCAGAGTTAAGCAATTTGACCAAAGTCATTCAGGAAAGTTGTGAAAAAGCAAGGTACAGAATCTGATCTCCTGAGAATCACTCCACTCCCTAATCCACAAGGCCATTCTTCCTTGTTGAGCCAACTGCTCCACAGGAGATCTCACTCAGTGCAAACCACTTTTCCAACAGGAAATCAACGTTCTGGGCTTTGCTTGAACTGGGTTAAAAAAGGATGTGCTTGTATCTGAGTGTCAATTGGATAACAAGCATATTTAGAACCTGGACAGACTTTGATCTGCAAGGGAAAAAGAGCACAGTGGAGGAAAAACAAGTCAAGTCAGAGGCTTGCAAGTAGCATTTTGACAAATGTGGACTAAAGGAAGCATTGGTTTATTGGTTTGATTACGCCATATTATTGTCAGAATATGTTTTTGCACTGTCTAAAGCAAATATCCCTGCTTGTCATTCATCCAAGTGAATACACCTAATCTTCTTTTAATAACTTTGTTTCTTAAACCAGCCATTGCCATTTCCGTCGCATCTGAATCCTAAAATATTGTACATGTGCAATCAGTACACAGCAGTGTTAATAGATTTTTCCATAATAAACTTTTTATAGTTGTTCACTTCCCAGACACCCAAGGAAATGCATCATATCTGCAATACAGCACAGAGACAGCTAATGGGAAGTACCAGGAAGCTGGCAGCAGGCAGTAGGGATCAATTTCCAAATCTGATCAGGAATTTTTGAGCTTTACCATGCTGGGGACCATATAGCAATAGACACATTTCCTTGCAAATTATTTCATGTCTCATTTGCAGACCACAGGGAACAAACTTTCTTGTGTGCTTATCCATGTGACTAATTGATGCTTCCAGTAATTCCAGCCTCTGTTAAAAAAAAAAAAAAAAAGCCCTCATGTTATCCTCTCCTCATCTTACTTGGTTAGGCTTCATACTCAGAATACCTGCATCAGCTCCTTTTTTTCTGTGCTGGTCTTGCTGACCTGTACCTTTTGACAGCTATTGATGAAAAGCTGGTTACCACCAGGTGATATGTTTGTTGCTGACAAGCAGCATGGGCTCCCAGGCCCCCATGTGAGGAGTTTTGCAGTACTTTTGAACACAGTTTTTCTTAAAACTGGTTATAGTTTTTCTGAGGTAACCCTGTTTATTAGAAAAAGCCAATTCTTTTAAATCAGCCCTGCTGGTGAGAAAGTGCAGCTTCTTATAAATTGATTCAGTAAAATCTGGGGAAGAAATTATGTGTTTATGCTATCTGAATTTAATATTTTCAAAATTAGGCATTCTTCTTCAACTGGAATACCTTTTGGTTTCCAACATTTATGTTTTAGAAGGTTTAAAATATTCAGAAATTCAGATGGAAGAAGCAGTTTTCAAAATCAGTGGAACAATATTTCAAATTTTCTTTATTATTTTTTCCCCACAGAATTTACACTCACTATTTTTGTTAAGCTTAGGGTCTTTGTGACACTTCAGGAAGAAGAGATACTTCAAAATCAGACCCTCACAGAATCCAAAACTACTTCAGACTTCTCTGTAAACTGCCTACCCAAATACTGCAAATCAGGCACTCTTCTAGTGGTCCTTACTAGGGCCTTTGCCAATAACTTTACCTATTTTCTGAACATCTGCTTGAATTTAGTGTGCTTCATTTAAACTCATAGACATTTGGCAACATGAATACATTCTCATCATGACCTTCTCTAGATCACTTTGGTACTCTAGGTGTTACTCAGATTTTCTATATCAAAGAAGAAGCCACTTCATATTTCAGTTCCAGGATCTACAGTGCTGTAAGAACAATCTGGTCTACCTGTTCAGTACTGTGCTATTTCTAGTTTCATTCCTTATTGATAAGGGCAAGTAAAAAGATATGTAAGCACTTAAAAGCATAAATCAAATCTGAATTTGGAGCACTGATGTTTAGTAGAAAAAAAAATTCCTAGCATTGCTGTTGTTAAGATTTGTATCCAGAAAATAATTTCTTTGATACTGATGGCATCAGTTCCCCAATGTGTGGTGTCCCAGGTGGAGAGTTGATACTTAGCACTCAGGGAGAAAATCAGAGCCTTCAGGAAGATTTCAGCAACTGTGCTGCTGCTTTGTCTAAAGGTGTGTGTTTCAGTATGTATCCTCTTACAAAGGTGGGTTGAGTAGGGGTAGAAGTATCTTTTCATCCATTAGAACACAAAACTGAGTGTTGAATATCTCAATTTTAAAATGGGAATAATAATAATATTTCATTACTGTTGTAGGCATCAGTCTTTCCTTTTGGTAAATCACAGTACAAAGTAATCTTTTGATAGTCTTTTAGCTATAAGGAAGCATTAGCCTGGTCATAAACACACTACTAAAAATTATTTGGCCCTTTTAAAAATTAAAGCTTTGGTGTTGTAAAAGCTAGGTCCACGGAGAAAGGCGCAGTCTCTGCTTTTGCCAGCCCTTACTTTCTGATTCTGTGACTTGACTTTGCACCTCAACTCTCCATACATTAGTGTCCCTGATTGTTAGATAAGGTAATGGTCCCTAGATTTACAAAAAACACTTTAGCATCCCTAGACAAAAGGAGAGGTACTGTGGAAGCACAAAGAATTGTTTACATGAGTTAAAAAATAACTTTTAACCTTTGATCTTGGAGATCTATTTCATGTGTGCACCATATGCTCAAAGGCTTGACAGCTTCAGCTTCACCTTTTTTCTGTGGATGCACTCTTTGACTTCACAGCCCTTATGCTTTTAGCTTGATGGCATCCAAGGTGTTTCTTAGCAATCATATTCTGCCAGTAATACACATTCTTTGCTCATCAGCATCTGGGAAAATTGCTTCATTCCTTTCTTTTCCACACGGCTCTTTGGAGAAGTTAACCTCTGAAGAAACCCAAGCAAACATACAGAAATCCCACAAGCATAAGGGATTTGCTGCATGTTGAAAATGCATAGGGGTGGAAAAACAACTCTGTAGTTGTCAGCTGAACCTGATCCAAACAATCTGATCAAAGATGATAACTCGACTTTGTTTTGTGCAAAAAGATCTTTGTTTATACATTGGGTGAACAACAAGGGGAAACCATTAGCAACATTGAAGTATCTGGCCTGGAATGAAAAACGTGGTGGCCAGAAGAGAGGAGAGGCAGTCTGCAGAAGAAGTTCATGTTTTGCAGGGCTTCTGGTGACAAAGGGAATGTTATGGAATGTGTAAGGTTTATTTCAGGGCAGATTTTTTTTAACTGATACCTTGCCTCTAATATTTGATTTAGAGAATGTTGTGTGTCTGTGAAAGGGGCAGGAATAGAAACAGGCATGGCCATGAACACCTTGCTTATATGATGACTATGCTGAAAGAGTTATTTAAGAAAGAAACTGCTTGCCCAAGCCAAAGGGTCACAAAGACAATGTTAACATGGGGAAGGTAGAAAACCAGACAGCAGCCTTGCAGTGAAAACTGTGAGCTAAGCCTCTTGAAAGTGCAGGAGCAGGAGAGGAAAAGGCAGATTCTGTCCCTGCTCTCCTAATATCTGTCTTTCCTGTCCAGCAGTCAACTAGAAATCACATCACTCAGGACTGTCTCACTGGTGACTTGATCTCACAGCATAATGCATCCAGGCCCCCTCTCCACCCCTCCTTCCCTGGTTCCAGGCTGCCTTTGCAGGTGAGAACAGCCATCCCCAGTTGTACTAAAGGTCCAGATAAGAAGGCAGCATACTTCCCCTGTAGACCACGGACAAATGCTGAGGAAGGAAGTACATGAACAGTCCAAATGTAGTTCAACACTCTCCCAGGTTCTAAAATCCACCAGTTCTAGTCCTCCCTGAAAGCCATAACAGTCCTGAGGGAGGCATTGAAATGCCAAATTCATCTTTTGTTTTTTCCAACCCGGTCATGATCTTTCAGACTTCTACCATAACATACCTTAGCTGACTCATTTCCAAGCTGAACAGCATATTTAATCTCTGCCTGTATGTAAGATATTCCAGTTCACTGACAATCCTAATTCTTTTGTACCTCTTCTAGTTCCAGTATATCCTGTTTTCAGTGGGAAAGACCAGAGTTGAGGACAGCATTCAGGATGTGGACGTGACAGTCTTTTAATCTTCACATGCATCTCCTAGCCTACTACATTCAACAAGAAGCTGAAAGGTAAACACCTGGTAGCTGAGATGCAAGCAGTTGTAATCACTGTAAGCCCTCTTGGACTACACAAGTACTTCTGAAAACAATGACTAAAACAAACAAAACCATCTACCATTAAAATAAAAAGAAGAAAAAAGCCAATGCAAATTACAAAATTTTTGCCATCACCCAAAACAAACCAGCAGTAGTAAAATAAGTTTGAAAAATGTTACTAACACCAAGCTACAGTGCCAAGTGTTGTCTCCTGTCTTACAAGATGATGGATGATGGGTTTAATTCAACCTCCAAGCAAAATAATTGGATTCTGGGAAAAGTTAAAAAATTAATAACTAGCATATCTTCTGAGGGCTGAAAGTGCTACTAGAAAAGCAAACAAAGCAAGCATAAAGACTAAAAGAGAAAGAAAACAGTGAAAGCAGTAAGTGTGACAACTACTGATGAAGGACTACACAATAATCAACATAAAGAAAAAGGTAGAATACTAATATTTTTACTCTGGAACACTTAGAATAGTTTTAGGAAGCCTCAAAGAATAGAAGGATACTTTCAGGCCACTCTCTACAACTGTTTCTCCTGGTTCTGGCAGATGCCCTTTCCCTCCTATCTACCCTCTTTAGTCATGGTGATACCAATGTTTGTGGGTCTGTATAGGAGACAAGACCAGATTAAATACATACATATTTTTAATTTTGACTCTTTAGTTGGACCTATTTCCCAATTTCCTGTCCACCTCCACAGTCAACCACACCAAACAAAGAGGGGTTAATGAGTGTTTGAGTCTGAGGGAGGCAAAGAGGAATCCCTTGGTCTTGTGGCTCTGCTTAGGACGATTTTCTTGGAGCCATAGCTTCAGATTCAAGCAGATGATGAATATTCATATAGATACTTAGATATTCATCTAAGTATCTTGTTAGGCTCTTTCTTTCTTGGGGTCAGGTCCTTTTGTTTATTTCAACAGTAACTTAGTTATTGAATCCGCCACCAGGCAGAGATGTGAGTGTGCCTGTGGAATCAGTCAGGTAAACTGGCCAGTCACTGACAGATAATGAGGTAAAGAAGACTGGACCAAGATTTGTTACAGACAATTAGACCAAGTCACAGCTGGTAAGGTGGAAAGGTTTACCCAGTACTAAAAGCCTGTGGAATAGATCAATGCCCAGCAGGACAGAGACTGTTTGTTTGCGGAGTTCCTCATTCTTGTAATTATCTGCAACTTATCTCTGCAATAGTGGATGAGGATATTAATTCAAGTAGTTGATTCTTGTGTACAAAGGAGAGGCAATACATAAACAAGCGTGGTTTTTGGAGCAAAGAGCTTTCCAAGCAGCAAAATACTTCCTTATTTGAGGCATCTTGTCATGGGAAGTATTAAGACCGATGTAGAAAAAGAATGTAGCAGGACATATAGCTAAACATGATTACCTCTTTTTCCCATGCTCTTCAAACACAAGTGTCATTATTGACCAAAACATGAGTATTTAAAAGCCAGCCAGAAATTTCTCATCATCTATAAAACCTTGAAGACTCACTCTACCCAAGAAGCACATTCTAAAGCATATGTATGGGAAAGGGTATGACAAAAAGTAGGTACAACACATTACCAACATTTTCAGTTACTTTTTATGTTTTTAAAAAGAAACACAATTTACTTTCTAATCTACATTTTAAATATCATATCATCCCATTAGCAACTGTGACACAGATGACAACAGGAGAATAATAATTTCCTTTCTTTAATGAGTAGATTTATTCAGTAATGGCTGAATAGTATGTGTGACCATTTCACAGGAAAGCAGAGGTGGTTAATGAGAGCTTCATTAAGACTGATGATCAAACAATACTGTAATGAAAGTATAAATTCAGGGTGGATATTATAAAGACAGGAGCATTGTGAACACATAGCTTGACTTACTCTGTAATAGAGACCATTTGATTTGGTATGAATGTGCTAAAACTAAAAAAAAAAAAAACCAGTTTTTAATAGAAAATATTTTGCATGAGTAATTGTTGGTAATTTTTCTGACAACTATTTGTCAGCAATATTACCAAATTTACTTGCATTCAATTCTGAATTTGCATAAATTCAGATTCCAGTAAGTGTCTCTTCCTGGACTAGGTGTCTGGGTGTAAATGCAGGCAAATGGGTGTCTCTCCATATCTGAGGAGTTGAGAACTTACCCATCTCTTTCTGCCTAGCTTGGAACACCAAACAGGAAAGGTTATTTACTTTTTTTCTTTTAGTACCAGAAAATTGACTTTGACTTCAAAACTGAACTCTATTTACCACTTCATCCACCACCATGTTGGTATTGAATGGCTGAGATAAATTCACACTTCCATCTTCCTTTTCATAAACTAAACAAATCTGTCTCCTTCAAATTTTCACTGAGGATTTTTTTTCCAAATCTTTCATCACTCTTATGTCCTTTTTCTTGCTCATCTCCAGTTTTAAGGCCATCTGTCTTAAAGGAAGAACACTTGCACTTGATACAACATTCCATCTGTTCACACAGTAGTGCAAATCAGAGACAGAAGATCCCCAGTTTACAAATTAACACTTTTCTGGGAAGCATTGTTTGGGTGGACCTGATGTTCATCTACATGTCCATTGAGATGTCTAAGTGATTTCATTGCAGTTGAGGCCTAAGCCTTAGTGAATACATGCACAAATGTCAACATGTGTGAATTATTGTCTCATTTCTCAGTCAACATCAGGTAAAGTGTTTAGATTGTTGTGAATGAGTAGAAGTGCAGAGGGAAGACTCATGGCATTTTATGTGAATCTAAAAAGATATGGGAAAACTACATTCATCCTGGTTTTAAGAATTTTTTTTTTCATTCAAATTTTAAGGTCCCAGCTGAAGTGTCTTATTTAGGAGCAAATATTGCCACATGCTGACTCTTAACTTCACAAAGAACCTTTAGAGGGCTGTTCAGATCTTTTGATGGGGTCTTATACTTTCAGTCACCTCCTATTACATATACAGTATGTTAAAGGATCTGCTCTACTTTGTTGCTCACTCCACCAGTTCTTCATGTCTATTGTTATTAGATAACAATAGGAGACAGTAACTAATTTGTAGAAAGGCAGATCCCTGTGATTTATTTAGAACAGTGCATTAGCATTCAGTCTTTACTAGATTAAAAACTTTGACTTGCAAAGAGTGTGGAAAAAATATCTATTAACTTTGATCATCAAGAATAATTAACCACGACAGCAGCTGAACTTA
Source organism: Chloebia gouldiae (assembly GCA_003676055.1). Lineage (NCBI taxonomy): Eukaryota > Metazoa > Chordata > Aves > Passeriformes > Passeridae > Chloebia > Chloebia gouldiae. The sequence continues at coordinate 1,339,566 of QUSF01000035.1, read as the reverse complement.
AGATTCATCTCAGTTAATGTTTGTCAAGGTAGATAATACCTGAACTGACCAAAATCAAACACAAAACCCACATCCAGTCAATCTGTCAAAATCTCCTCACATTTGCAATCACATGAAACAGAACTGACTGTTTGAATAAATCACATTTTAAGATTATATTTAGTGTGTGAGCTAATTAAGATTCTTCTGTTCTTAGAAGGCTGCTTATTATTCTAAGTGCAAATTCTTTGGGAATGCTATGATTTTGGTGCAGATAGTATGTGTAAGTCAAAAATGGAATAGAAATTACAAAAGAAAGAGGAGCTGGGAGAGGAACTCAAAAAAGCAAGCACATGTACATATGTCTAGAAAACTGGCTGAAATCAGCACTTCTGTGACTCATTCTCTTGACAGAAGAGCAGCAGAATAGGAAGGATGGCAGCTAAGGAGCTGTGGGAAACATGAGACAAGATCAAGAGGCTTCCCAAGAGTAAATGAGCACTTATGGTTCAGTTTTCACCTTGAAAATTTTCAGTATGTACATATAGGTGCTCAAAAAGCCCTTCTAAATATAGAAAGGGAAAACACTCCTGAAACTTCAAAAGGTCTTCTGATTTCAATGTATTTCTGATTTCTGTGTTTGTTTTTAATCCTACAGTATAATTTTTGCTTGGGTTTGGATGTTTGGAAGTCTCCTCTGTGGTCAGATGTGGGGGTTTTCCATCCCAACATTTCACTAACTGTGGACTAATACAAAGGGGATTACATTTACAGACCTGCAGGCTTAGTAATCACTATTGCCTCAGTCTGATGTGCTGCTTTTCTTCTTCAGCCTAAGGTAAAAAGGCAGGGCAATGTGTGCAGGTTTTTTCTGTAGCTGACCTGAACCAAATGATGAAAATACAGAGAAGAAATATGGATGTGAAAATAAAGGAAGACAGTGGCTCACATCTGGAAAATTTCTTTGCAATCATAAAATGTGGACATGAAACTGTTATTTTATCCATGGCTAGCTCCTGAAGCACAAGATGACTGTCTTGAGGGAAAACAGCCAGCTCACTAAGCTGCCTCAAGTAGACCAAGTGTGACCTGTAGATCAAGCCAACGCAGGAACTGGGTAACAAACAAAGGAACTGCAATAGTTATAAGTTATATCTTTAGCAGAAAATTCCTTGCCAAAGAATTATAACAGAATAGGATTTCAAGAAGAGTGTGCTTGGCTGTGTTTAATAGAGGGCCAATGTTCTCTGTGTGCTTCTGCTTTGATATTCAGCAAATACCTTGGAGATTTTGTTTTGGTTTTTCATACTCCCCAGGACCGGATATTCTAGGGTAGGGTTGCTCAACAAATAACTGCTCAAATTATATTGCTTGGGCTGCTTGCATCTGCCAGAGTAACCCTGCCCAACTGCACAGATCCTTTTAAAAATCTAAGGAAGGAGAAGAAACATTTAAGGATAACCAAATAAGAAGTATCTGTGCCTGAAAAAGGAATGCAAGAACAAAGAAGATGAAGAGGGAATGGAGTAAAGAAAATGTGAGAATAAAGAAGATGAAGGGGGAAAGGAGTGAAGGATAGATGAGAATGGGCATCACCAGCTACTTCCAGATCTGTACACAAGGAATACAGACCCTCGCCAAGAAAGTAGAAATTTCAAAATTAGTTTGGAGGTGGTCCTGGAAAATGTACATGCAGAACAATTCGGCAGTGGCAGCAGGGGGGATGGACTGGATGTGAACTTATTGGGTCTCTTCCATCTTCAGTTTCTATGAAAACAGTCACCATTCTTTAGCAATATGATAAATATTTTAAAAAAATCATTGATACAAACTAAATAAAACATATTAAATAACAAGTGCAGCCAATTTAATCATGACTTTTCAACTTTTTAAACCAAGACAGCAGGGAGGAAGAAGGAACAGGCTCGAGATTTTTAGTCCTCTTTGTTTAAGGCTAATTCACATAGGACACACCTTCATGAGACTTGTTCAATAACATTTGTGGAGCTGGGCTAGAGTTGTTGTTGGATTGTTCTCAGTCCACAGGGCTGCTGGTTTTATCCAATGCACACTGGGTGCTGTCTCTCTCTAGCAGCTTTTAATTCAGATTCTGCCTTGTTTATGCTTTACTCCTAGCTGGACCAGTAAATTTCATTTTGGGTAGTGCAATACCAGTCTAATCCTTAAGCATTTCATAACCAAAATCTGATTCCTCTCTTCATTCCTGCACTGACTAAAACAATATAAACTACCCTTCAAGAACAAATCTCCTCCTCTGTAAGGAATCCATGTGTTGCAGATACACAAACTTCATGTTCCTCAGCAGGGGGAGAAAAATTTTTGGCTTAAAAAACATAGAACTCATTATTTGAGCACGTGGTGTGTCCACAAAGTCTAGCTGCAGCAAGGGGACCTGTGTTCCATGGCACAGCCACTAGACAGTGATATAGCCACATCTACACAACAAAAGCATGCCCCTCTAACAGCATTTCCTTCACATAACCTCTCTCCAGCATTTCCTTCACAACCCAGCACGACAAATTTTCTCTGCATCCCTATAAACACTCATCTTGCATATTTCTTCTGAGCAGAGAGGAAGGCTTTACTAATACCTTTTCTCCAGTACAAGCTGAAGCTGAAGAACATTCTAAGGTAGAGGGAGACAGGGATATGCCTTGCCTATGGAGCTCAGGTTGTATGCTAGAAAGAAGACCTCAGCTTTCTGGGCTGTCAGTCTTCAAACTATCAGTCTAGCTTCTTTTATTTGTAGTAAAAGTAGTTTAAGAACTTGAAGCAGATATCATCATTCTCCTGGTTGCATACTTCCCTGAACTTATGTTCCAGAACAAGACAATGAAGAGCCTGGTTTAGTCTCATTATGAAATTCTCTTCAGCATGCCAGGCCTTGGGAAAAAGACTCAGCCATGAGTAATTTGGTTCAAATTTGGGCTTCAGCTTCCCAGAACTGGCTCAAGGCACTTACATCCACATCCATTTTATGAGGCATATCTCTGACAAATACCAGCTGTTTCACTTCTGCCTCAGGAAGCTTTGTCAGAAGGAACATTAAACTTTCCAGTTATCCCATTTAACTTTGCATCTTGGCACCTAGATTTTATATCTCCTTCCTGACTCTTTCTTCTACACCATGGATAAGGGACACAGGTAAACTGGAAGAGGCTAATTTACAAGAACAAGAAGCCTGTCCTAGCACCAGTTCATACTCCTGACAAAGACTAGGTGAATCAAGCAGTTTTCCAAACCCTTTTACAGTGCTGCTTGACTTGAGAGACTTGACCTGAGAGCTGCAAAGTTCTGTTTGTTCTACATTCTGTTTATTTCTACATTTTTGTCCAGATGATGGGAAGAGTTGCCCCTTTGAAGAGTTTCTGCAGAAAAATGCCCCTGTGAGATTAGTTTGTCCTCCACAGCTAGAGACAATTGATGAACAAAATGCCTGTATGCAATGAGGAGTCTCCAGTACTTTGTCTTACAAGCTGTCACCCGCCCTGCTCACATCAACACAGGACCTCACCACTCCCCTCACCTTTGTGAGACTCCATTACCTCATGGCATCTGCACATTTCCTACTCCTAGGCTACTCACTAGGAAATTAACTTGGAATACAGAAAACAATTCACAGAGCTGGTGTAAGATGTCTGTGCAATGCCATCCAACAGAGCCATTATTCCTGACCAGGAATAATCAGAGACATCATCAAGAGAATCATCAGCCAGAATAACTTGCCCAATAGTGCCCTAAAAGACAGTCCATGAGGCCCTAACTACCTTAGTTCTGCTCAATATATACATCATTGGGAGGCGCAGCTGATTACAGATGCCACTCCAATCAATTATCTCTTCCAAGAGTCCTTTCCAGCAGCTGCCAGCCTCTCTCCCAGTCTTTGGACTGAGTTGCTACTGCATCTGGGCATCTGATGAGATGCAGCTGAAAACCATAACAGCCTTTCAATCAAACCACACTCTTACAAGAGGAAAGTAGTTGTTTCTGAGCAACCTTCTCTCCTTCTGAACTTCCTGTTCTGTGAGACTCCCTTGGTAGCTCCCTGAAGAATCTGCCACTGACACCCCTGTTGTCTTTCCATCACAAGGGACCTGCTGCAGCCTGGTCAGATTGGCCTGACAGTGCAGCCTTTGATCCTTTGAGACCAAACCCTGAAGGCCACAGTGCAGTAGAGGTGATCACACTATCATGGAAGCCAGAGAAGTCTCTTGCCACCTCAACTTTTCTCTCCTTTATCCTTCAGTTTGATATTCCATCTCAGCCCTTTGCAGCTTTTCCTTCTTTCAAAGCTTGTGGTATTTTCAGTAAATAGTCAAAGGCAGGCTTGACTTGTAGTTTCAAAGGAACTAAGGTTCAGTAGTTCTGTGTATTCTTTTTCCTTTTGTTCTCACATGTGCCTTTTAAGTAGAAGTGATTTTCAGTATTTGTCGGTTTCCTCCTTTCACAGGCATTGTATCACTGAGCTGCTGATGCTGTTCAGTATTGCAATAGAGAAGGAAATAAATAAATAAATATGTGGATTTTACTTGTTATTTTTATGCTGTATTTTATATGTTTGTTGTATATGGCAAAGGCAGAGAGAAGCTGAGATGTAAGGACTCCAAAATCAGGTCACTAGTGAAACTGGCTTGGGTCCAGAGTCTCTACTAAAACTGTCAACTTCATCTGAAAAGGGCAATAGAGTCAAAACTGCAATGACTGTCATTAGCACGGGACACAGAATGTTAGTATTTCCCTGGTGTAAGTAGCTTACTTTTTCTTTTCCCTCCCATCTAATTCAAAATGAAATAAAGCCATGTGAATCAAAATGAAGGATAGCACGGGTTTGAAAAGGGCATCATAGGTAATTCTTTGTCTGGAATGCTCTGTGGTGAGCTGTTTAGGCTATGTCCTTGCTAAGTGAGAGATGTGGGTTCAAATCTGCTTAGAAATGGAAAGAACTGAGCCTTCTACACCCTGGCTGGGCTCCCCAACACACTGGGATCTGAGGGTTCTCTGATAAAGTGCATTCTGATATGATCTGCTCGAACTCTGTAGGTTAGAAAGAGCAAGAAAGCCTGCCGTGCTGCATGGGCTTAAATACAAGGGCCCTGGAATGGACGTCATCCTGCCGGCTTGCCTCGTGTTGCTGAGTTCTAGAAGCCAAAGAGATGCTCAGCAAGATCAAAGACTGTCCCACTGGGCTTGTCCTGATGCCTCTTCCTTGTCCGATTTTTATTACTGGAAACAGTTTTTGTTCTGTTGCTATTGTCATGGTGGAAGAAGCCATCACAATGTGATGAAGTCACAGATAATGGGGAGCTACAATTAATATTGAGAGAAATTTAAAAATAAAACTTTCTGTTGCACTTTTTTCTGTTTGATACAATCATGCATGAAGTGCCAGGCCACAAAAATCTCTGTGGCATAAATAGCATGGCTGGCTATGTGGAGGTAGTGCAGCAAAGAATATAGCAGTAGTTGATTTACAGATTTCGTGGAAGTTTGGAGTTTGCCATTTAAAAGGTTTTCTTTCATCTCTTCTGTCTCTGCCCCACAACTACATGATTATTTAAAATAACCAACTTCCTGTTCTCTCCATAAGCGAACTGCCTTAAAAAATAGTTCAGATTCCTTGCCATGCTACAACATGGCCCTGAAGAGTCTGAGTCCAAATACTTGGAGCACAAAGAAATCTGTACTGTTTCTTCAAACAAGATTTTATTCTGATTTAGGATTTGAAATGTTAACAATTTTGACTGCTGCAGGGAAGTGTTATGTTTTCTTGGGACTGCAAATCAAAGTTTAATACAACATTAGTAGTATTGAATCTGTAGACCTTGTATCTGGAACCATCTCCAGTTAAGCATGATTAAGAATTAAGAAAGCTCTTCTTCCCCCTTTCGAATCAGTAATTTTTTATTATTTTTTTTAATCTGAAAAGTATTTGCTGGCATTTTATTACGGTTGTGCAATTATACTGTATTAACTATCAAAAGGATGATTATCTATTTCTTAAAAAGTTAGTGTACTGCAGTAGAAATCAGAAAGAAAAACTATTTTGCAAAATTAACTGTATCCTAATACAAGAAATGCTATTTGAGTATGTAAGCGACTTTGGGTCTGTGGGTAATTCTGCAATAATACATAGACTACACATTTACTAAAGTTAGGTCTCATAGATCTCCTTCAGAAATAAAGGCCTCTATCACCTCTTCAAGGTAAAAATACAACACTTTAAATACATTCTAAGTGTCACTCTTAGCAGTATATTGCAACTTTAACAACATTTTTGCTGTTATTATATGGCAAAGGAAAACTATATAGTCAGGACAGAGCCAAACCTCTAAAGTTGGGCTGGCTGTATAATGGCACCAGAGTCTGTGTATAGGGCTACATTCTACTTTTCCTTAAAAAAAAAAAAAAAAAAAAAAAGTCATTTTATGAGGTTAAGAGTTTTCAAATACAAACTGTATAATGATCCCAAAAGACTGTTGCTTTCAAACAGTGTTGAAAGATTTTTGGACTAGGGAAGCAGTGTAATAATGTAAGCACTACCATATAATAATGAGAACATTTTGTTCTCTGCATTTCAATTCTTAAGATCCAAATCAACTGGTGGGTATAACAGATCTGTAGCTGTAAAAATCTGCAAAACCACACCAAAATTCAACTGTACAGAGCAAGATGAGGATTTTCATCTTCAAGAAATACAGGTCCCTGGTGTCTATTCTGTCAGCTTCAGGTAGCAGGGAACAGCATAAACCGGGAGGTCTGACTTTTTCGTTGAGAGCTGGAAGAAAACCCTAGTCTTGAAAAGAAAACTGAGCAAGCAATGATTTTTTTTATTAATACTTTTTTCCTTCCCCCACAGTTGCGTCCTGCTGCAGGGTTAAGTACACGTGTGCCAACCTGCCGGGCGCCGCTGCACAGGGAGCCGCCGGGTCAGTGCCCCGAAGCCTGGCAGCAGGGAGGCTGATGGAGAGGTATCCGCCGTCCCTGCGCCTCCGGGGCGGTACGCGCGGAGCCTGCCCGGGGCCGCCGCTACCTGCGGGGCAGCGCGGGGCGGCGCGGAGCGAGGAGCGCCCGGGCGGGTCCCCGCGGTCGCCGCCGGCGCCCGCCCGCCCCGCCTTGCGTGGCCCGTGGGAGCGGGCCCGGGTGCCAGAGGCGGCGGAGAGGGCTGGGACGGGGCCCTGGCCGGGGGTTTCTCTCTCCCTCACCCCCTCCTCCTCTCGCCGCCGGTTCCCGTGAGGCTGCAAGTGCCGCCGCGGCAGCTGGGGGGCCGGCGGGGGATGCTGCTGCCGCCGCCCTGCCCAGCGCCGGAGTGAGGGCAGGAGCTGGTGGCGGCAGGAGCAGCCCCGGCGGCGGGACGAGGTGAGCGGGGCGCGGGCCCGCGGGCCAGGTGGGTGCGAGCCCGGGATGGGAGCGGGGCCGGGGAGGGCAGCGCTCCCGCCGGGACCAGCCCGCCCGCGCCGGCGGCACACGGGGGAGCGATGGACGGGGCGCAGCCCGCGGGGTCTGACGGCCGGGGAGCTCTGCGCAGCGCCGGGTCTGGCTTTGGGGCGCAGAAACCTGGAGAAGCAGAGCCCCTGGCCAGGAGGGGTGAGGAGCAAGCCGAGGGCGACAGGGAGCCGGGGGCACTTCAGCCTGAGCCCGTCCGGCCATGCCAGGTGCAGACGTAATTCCACGACGGGACCCCTCCGCCTCCCCTCCCCAAATCTTGGGCAGGGTGGTTTCTGATACATGTAGGATCAGGCGAAAGGAGAAATTTCCGTAGAGCTCTGAGGTGTTTTCTCTGGCTCAAGTTATCTAGGAATAATATTGAGGGGAAGAAGAACAGTAATTCATAACAAAACTTTAAAGAGCAACAAGTTGTTTTACTGAAATCACACGCGCTGGGAAAAAAAAATCACCTCACTGATCCTGGTAGAAAGTGGCTAATAGCAGTATCTTGAAAACAGATTTATACCACTGTTACGAGTTTCTGAAGCCTTTGCACTATTCAAAACAAGTTGCATCATATATATGAAGAGAGTTTTTGAGAAGTCCTGAATCTTCCCTTAAAATCTTCATTTTTACTTGGGTAGATATAGGATATGATAAATTTATTTTTGTATTTGTTTGAAGTGTTTCCCTTTTTACTGTTTTGGGGTTTTTTTTCCTACTTGAAACAGGTGGTCTATTTTGCACTGCCCTCCTGCTCCCTCTCAGGCTCTGCCCCCCAAAACCACTTCTGTGTGTCTTTCTGCGCAGCCATGGTGCAAACTAGATTAACCTTTTTGGACACTCTGGGCTGGATTCAGAGGAGCAGAGGGGGCTGGTAGCCCTATATCTCACAGCCATGGCCAGTGCAGTTTTCCTGTTTGGTCATGTATCATGGAGGAGAGAGTGACTCTGCAGGCTTTTCCCGATTTCCCTTTTTGAGTAGCATGTCTATCACAGCTGGGACTTTTTTGCCTCCTACTCAAGTTTCACCACCCGGTGTAAACGAAGAGAGGATGTGCTGGGAGGGACAAGGTCAGGAGAGTATCAGTGAGGCGTTGCTAAGGCTATTTCCCAGGCACTGTGGTGCCCCTGAAAGTGTTTATGCTAATTGTGGAAATTAGAGCCTTTAAGTCTTGTACTTGATTTAGTCTGAGGCTGGGCAGTTGTGCACTTTTTTTAACATACTGTTCTATGCTTCTTCCCTCACAACAATGCAGGACTAAATTTTCTTTGCAACAAGAAATAGAAGTTTCAGCCCCAAGAACAAAATCTGTTTCTGTGCTCTGTGCTTTCACTGGGGTCTGGCCATCGACCCCCTGTGTTGTGAAGACCAAATTCTTACATCTTTTCTAGCTGTGAGAGTGGAAAAATTAGTTGGATGATTATTAGGAGTATGTTTAACTGACCAGTGGTGATGGCTGTTCAGATGAAATACTATTCCAAAATCTAGTTTACATTTAATTGATATAATTGAAGTTGTTGAAATGTAATTATTTTTAAAGAAGATAGATTATGGCAGGTTAGTGACTAGAAACCATACAAAGTATCCCAAAGTAATTTCTTTTGTTCTAGGACATGACAAGACTGATGTTTGGAGACATCTAGAAAGTTATTAGGGTGATCCTCTGTGCCCAAGTGTGTGTCAAATCTCATTACAGTATTTGACACCAGACTGTCCTACCCTTAACTTCTCGGGAAGGTCAGTGATGGAGTGGGTGACAGCAGGCAAAATTTCAACATAATTGTCAAAATGTCAATAGACCAATATTGACAGAAAATGTTGAGCAGCTACCTCCTATTTGAAACTTTATGGCTTAGTGGAAGAATTCAGATCCCAGGTCTGCCAGCCTGACACTCTTTCTACCATTCTCAAACTTCAATGTTTTCTTGGTATTTGATAAAATTATTAGAATTATCTTCTGAATTATGAGCAAAAATATTGAGTGAGACACGGGGTTCAGTTCAATCTCATTCCATCTACATGTTGGTTGCAAGCTGTTGGATCTATTGTTGGTTGCAAACAACTTATTCTGCATAAATTGACAGCCTTTCTCAGTCATTTATTAACTGCGAGAGTGCAGAATTCTTTGGTTGCACTAATTCATGTAAACTATTTTGAGAACATTATTGACACCAAGTAGACGAAGGGAGGACATTGACAGAGAGGTGGTAGCTTTAGTACCAAAGTCTTCTCTGCTCATGTTTTAAGGCTGATTCCATGCAGGTACTTTTTTGTTGTTGTTGTTTAGCTGAGAAAGTTAGGTGAGATGAACTGCCCAGCTCACAAAACATGGGAGACTATAATCTCTTCATGACTACATTAAATGATGGTGGAGGCAACACAATTTAGTGACTCAGTTGTAAAGACCATTCCAGAACCTGTTCTGGGCTTGGACACTGACCTCAGACAAACCATTTTCTTTCCGTTTTCCGGTTTGAAAAAAAATGAGGATAAGAACTGTACCTCACAGGGTCTTGTTAGAAATACCTTGGATAGAAACAGGGGTTTCTAAAGCACACAGGAATTTTCATACTAAAAGCTTTGCAGTGTTTTATGGTAAGTTTGGCATATGAGAGCAGGCAAAGCAGAGGAGTTCAAAAGTATCTGATCCTTTTTCCCTCCATTTTCAGGACGATTCAACTGACTGTTGTGGTACATAGGGTCTGTTGACCACTTCTCTGATCTGCAGCCTTCATGTGCTCCTTATAACTAGAACCTCTGTGTCTGAAACCAGTTTCTGTGATCTAAATCCATTTTGGAGCTTGAGGAAAAACTTTATGCTACTGAACTTTTAATTTTTAAATATTAATAGTTAATTTGGGGCACTTGGGGCTGACATGTTAACCTGCCTCTGCCTCCATTGCCTGGAACAGACTACTTTGTGTTGAATACTTTGATGGACAAGATAGAGAGCACCTGGGTGAGTGTCCAGTATGGGCAAAGGAGTTATTAAGTGCCTGGGTCCTGATTTTTGTTTCTTGAAAAATACTGGGGGGGAGGGGGGGGGGAAGGAAGTATTAAACCCAGCTGTAACATTGCAGATATAAATATGCAATATTCTCTTGAGCAGAAAGTGAGGGCCATTGTGCTGTGTCCTCAGTTTGGAGAGACATCTGAACCAGTGCTCCTCGGGAGTTGTCAGAATGCAAGTACTTGTGGTTAATGGTGGCACTGCACATGTTACAGTGAACTTTCCAACTCAGTGCACAGGGAGTGGGAATCTGCAATGACACATGCAAAGAGAAGAAAAGGAAGACAGAAAAAAGAAAGAAGTATGGGGAAGGGAAAAGAGACAGGAGGCAAGGGTGGCAATGATCCTAGCAAAGGGAACATTTTCTAGTAAGCAGTTCTGAATGTGATGTAAAAAATAACAACTGAAAGTTTTATTTTACTACACAGAGCCCAAATTCTTCCTTTGATCTCTGTACAAGCTTCCTTTTGGCATCTGTGGGAGATCAGTGGAGAGTGAGGAGTCTTGAATTTATGATGCAGCCTGTAGCCAGCCATGAAATGAAATTCAGTCCTCTCAAAAAATGATTATATAGCTGTGAGTCAGCCAGAAGGTACAGCATAATTCTGAAATAAATGATAAAAGTCAGTCAACACAAAGACATCTCACAAACAAAACAGTAGGTAAGTTATGTGAATACTCTGATCATTGCAGCTAAACTGTTGGCATCTGTTTAAATAAGTTATCTTGGTGTCCATGCTAGTATCTACAAGAATTTCTTGATGGACTATTTTTTTTTCCTATAATAGTTTGCACAAATACAATTTTTTGAAACTTGTTTGAACAAATACACTACTTTTGATACAGTCCTCAGCATCTAAAGTCAGGTATTTCATCTTAATAAGTTAGAAACACATTAAGTGACCTCTGATGAGCAGCAATAATTTCACTACAACACTTCCTTAAATTATGGAGTCTGTTTAGTAATTTTTCCTAATTAAATGTACTACTTGAAAATAGCAATTGGGAGCTTTAAAAGGTAACAGATGCACCAACCTTCAGAGCAAACCAAATACACAGGAAATCATTAAACTTAAGACAGATGATATCAGGAATTTTTTTCATATAATTAACATGAATAATCAACATCTATATAGGTCTGCTAATCTACAGAAAGATCATTTTTACTTTAAAGAATTTGAGTTTTGATGCTTCTCTTTGCCTATTGGGCTGCTGATATTCTTGGACACTTGATATCTTGAATTAAAATGTTGAGAAACTAGGGGTTTGGGGGTTCTTTACATATGTACTATGAGAAGCAGAACATTGAGGAGCAACCCAAAGTAAAATCTAATATTAAAGTGTTGCTAAAAATCATTCCTGCTATAAGCAGATCTGCTGACTTTCTGCCTTCAGTCAGCAAATCCTTCCAGCACCAGCACCACTACACTGTTCAGAGTCTGCTGGATTTTGCAAAAAATAGGGATCCTGATCTAATACTTGTCTTCACTTCAGAGAATATGTTATAAACCAGAATAGTGGTCTACAGTATGTTCTGCAAACAGAAAAGAGAACTGGTCCCTGCCACAGAGTGCTGAAGTTGTCTTAGGTAGACTAATTTAAGGAGAAGAGGGACTCTTCATCTTTCCATTTCATGTCATCTCCTCAGGACAGAGCTTAACAGATGTTCCTTTCCTCCAAGTGCTATCTAACCTATATTTTCTGCTTTCTGTCCTCTGTGCTTTCTTGTTACCTTGTAGCCCTAATCTTCCTGAAAAGGAGGACATTCATTCCCCACTCCTGTTTTTCTACCCTCCAGCTCACCCATGGCCTGGCAGCATTAACTAAGCTTTTACTAGTAAAGTTCGTTTAAGAACTGCCTGTGTAAAGGAAGAATATTACTAAAGACAAGCTGTTGAATAAATGTAATACTTGGGGGTAGGGGGGGAGGGAGGGATTTCCTCTAGCCCCATTATTCCTGGCTCCTCTAGTACCAGCTAGACATGAAAGCATAATGGTTGGGAGCAGAGTGATTGTTCCAGTGAATGCAGCAGATATATGTCTCTCATACTCATTGTTAGTGTCAAAGTGTCCACCAAACTCAGGAGCCCCATGGAACCATGCACCATGGCTGTGTTCACATGCGCCATTGCACAAAACTCCCTAGTGTCAAGGGAAAAGGGATGTTGAGATCTGGTGGTGATGGAGATCATCGATGTATCTACAGATTAGGGACCTGAGTGTCACACCTTTGCACCCTTTCATCTTAGAAAGATTGGTGCCTTTAAAATTTTCAGTGAGTACCATTTCAGGTGCTCTGAGAAGATCTTTCGCAGGTCCCGTGTCACCTCTGCCAGATGCTGCAGTTATCTCTGATATTCCAGCAAGGCACAGTTCAGGCAAGTTTAAATGTCTGGACTAGTGCCTCAGTAGTAGGTGCTTGTAGCAGGGATTTTTTTTGCTTATTCCCATCTTCTTCCACCTTTTACCTCACTGCTGTCTTTGCCACACAACGCACATTTCTGCTCAGTTCTTTGTCACTGCTTGAAGCCCTATTGTGGGGAGCCATGGCAGAACGGGTCCACATGTACCAAACTCAGTCTGCTATGGTAGTTGCTTCCAAGATGACCAATTTTGGTCTGTATGTTTTTAAATATTTTGAATGTATCATAACTGGAACTCACCAGGACTTTTTGACTAGCCCTGGGTAAGCCAGCTGTCCAAGCCCTGCAACAAAGATCCGTTTTTCAGATCTCTGTAAGAACATGTTTTACATTGAGCCCTTGAGGAGAAATTTAACCAAGCTATACCCAGTCAACACCAAGCAGTATGCTCTACACCAGATGCCATTCTTTCTATATGAGTGTTCTGTAAGTATTTTGAATTGTGGAGGTAGTTCCTTTCAGGAACTTTGTGTTGGAAAGACAACTATCTGCTCAAAGGACAACTATAAATCTATGCCACATATAAATCCCACAGATATTTTATGCCTTCTGCATAGCCATATATTTTGTAAGACTGTCATATTCTTCTTCAAATTATAAAATGTCATAGCCCGCTGATGAATTTCCTCCATTTAGTGGCCTTCAGTATGAGAAAAACACATAGATTTATAAACCAAGCTGTAATACTAAATCTTCTGCTGCCTGTGTTTATTGTTTCAGACAACCTGCATATACTCTTTATTTCACCTTAGGGAGGTAACTGTGATTGTCCTGATTCATGTATTAGAGATTGAAGGGGCTGGATCCAGTTAGTGAATGACAAACAGAGTATAAAAGTCTGGTTTCTAAACAACAGAAATAGGTTCCACTTTTTGTGCCAGGATGTCTTTACAGTACATTACTCCATATGATATCCTTGTCTAAAGCATTGTAATAAGGTTACAAACATAAATATCATCAGTGATATGTGAATATATATATATGTGTGTGTGTGTGTGTGTGTGTGTGTGTGTGTGTGTATAAACATGAATTTTTCATAACATTTAGACTTCTGTCTTTAACAAACACATTGATAGCATATTGTGCTTCTTTTACTTCCCAGGATAGTCCTGCTTTGAGTAATTTCAGCAGCTAGCTAGGGTACAATTACTGCTGCTTTCATTTCTTAGGAAGCAGTGTTTACATAGTTAATGGTCTCTGATGTGTCATGTCCATTTTCATACCAAAGCCTTCAAAAGCATCAGTCAATCAGAAAGATGAGCTTAATCTTAAACAGGCCTTTACCCTCCCTCCTCCACAGTTAGAGCACATATTTTGAATACTCTGCCTGGGAGCTTTCAGCTAAGAGATTTGAGCAGTCTCTCCATGAAGTGGTGCAGGATGTAGTGTCAGTGTACTGGCTTGCAGAGATGAGATCCCAGTCCCCCAGGCTTAAGTAGCAGCTGGATGACATTTCTGGGGGTGAAAAATTCTGTGTGCCTTAAGAGGGTGAAGAGTATCCCAAGAATTTTTGAGGACCTGAGCTTTAACTCCTCATTGTTAGTATCTGCAACCTCTTCCTCCTCTGAAGGTTCTGCAGCACTTACTCTATTTGTTTTACTCTATTTAAGCACTGAAGTTTTGGTTCACAGCCGTGAAAGGCAGAAGTATTTAGTTTAATTTGAAAACTGAGGTTGAAATGAAACCACATGGTGTCTGATCACCAGTCACAGGTACATTCCTGCTTAGATTGTGCTCTGACAATGGGTACATGAGGAACTCTGTGGCTGGAATCTGACACAGGCATGGTCAGTCACCATATGTTGGAAATAGCCACAATGAAGTAGATTAAGTATTTGGTTGTTGTTTTTCTTTAGTTGTTTTCATTCCTTCCATAGAGTCTATTTCAGTTTTCAGTTGGTAAACTGAGGCACTTTATGAAGGACAAGAAAAATTGGACACTTAATGGAAAGGAACTCAGTACAATCAGAAATACCCATACACTGGTCATTGTCATAGATGAACAGTATGGAGAGAAATTCAGTGGTTCTCTGTGCTGTTGGACTTCTGTGTGCAGTGATAGAGCTGAAGGTATGAATGTAGGAGCCTGGATGCAGCCATTTTCCCCTACTTGTCAAACTGTAATTCCTCTAGCTGAAGTAGGACATGTCTGATGTTTTATCATCAGCACCACAGCTGGCAGCACAGTATAGTGAGAGATGCTGCAGGGTTAGCACTGAAACTAACAGTAGTGAGAGGGTTTGGAGCATATGGGGAGACCTGACAAGAGACAGTAGTGGGGTGGGAATTGAGGCAGACAGAAAGTTGGCACTGGGCCAGAGTGCACAATGCCAGCTTACAGACCTGCCTAAGAGAAATGGGGGAAGAACATCATCCCTGTTGGAGTAAACAGGATCAACAAGATAAAACAAGGGACTGTGAGGCTGAGTGGTCCCTGTTTTTTGTTTGTATAAGGATGAGATGCTTTCCCTATATAATGCCTGCTTTCTTTTTCCCCTAACAACTTATTTCTTGCATTGTACATCAAAATGTATTTGTACAAATAGACTTATTGCCTGCTACTGACACTGAAGCATAGCACTTAATTTTCCTTGGTTCTAGGCACAGAGTATTACTAGTTATAGCTGCAGATGATCATATTTCTAAGAACCTTTAGGCTGGTGACAGTGCCTGGCAGATGACACTGAAAAGACATTCCTGTGAGAAGAGACCATTGACAGAGACTATTATAGCGGAACGGATTATTTTAAAGCCTCTATATCAAAACAGTGTAAATTACTTACTCTGAAATTACTTATTTTTCCTAAAAGTTTTAGAGTTTTACCAAAACATCTTTCCTACAAGCAATGCCACGACATTGTTCATATTTGTGGTTTTTAAAGTGAAAATCTTATTCTAGGAGAGTATTTGTAGCAGTTTCATTTTTTCACTCAATATGTCTTTTGTGATGTTTATCAGGACAATAGCTGCAGTTACTAAAGTCTGAAACAAATATTGGTGCTGTAATTTCTATTAACATTGCAAAACTGGCAGAGCTGACACAATAATTTGTATCCTCTCTTTGTTTACCTTGCCCAAAGAATTACTGACATGTAACTGAGAGTTGTTGACAGTTGTGCCAACAACCTGGGGGATGCAGAAGACTGTTGGTGACACCAAGGGTGCAGTTTGTCCTCACAGTTTCCTGTTGCTGTTAGCGATTTGCAAACTGGCAGGTAGGTTTGGAGTGATGTCCATTAAAAACAATAACATCTTGTAAACTATAAGGAATACACTTGCACACAACACATGTGGGCTAGTAAGATTTTGTTATTATAGGCACTTTGAAACAACCCTACATTATATGGCCTTGTTTGAAAAGACTCTTTCAGTAAATCGAAACGCATTGAAATAGCTGTCTCAGAAATACAAAAGGTTGATGTGATATAGTTTTAAACATACAATTCCAGACAGTAAAAATGTTGGCAACAGCTTGACATCCAGATATTGTGTTTCATTCAGAGATCTGAAAGAACTTTAAAAAATGTCTAATTGCAGTGTAATGAGTTCCCATTTTGTATCAAGGATTATTAAATTAGAAAAAGTGCATAGCTATAATTTTCAGGTTCAGATTTCTATTGTTGGATGCTTATGTTCATGTTCATGTCCTTGATCTAAATACAGGTTTAGATGGCAACTTGCATTCAATTTTGAAAAATGATCTGATTTCCCAGCCTAGAGATTGAAAAGAGGAATTTTTGATAAGCATATGAAACATATAAAAGCCTAAATATTTTGTTCCTCACTGGGATTCATCCTTTTTTCTTCCTTTTTTTTTTTTTTTAATATTTGTCTCTGGCTTTAGACGGTGATTGCCAGTTAATTTAACTCTGTGATGATCACACTAATATTACACCACCTTCTTCAGAAGAAAAGCAATAAAAATGATTCAGTTATCTAATAACCTTACAACTAGAAAGAAAAGAGAGTTCATCATTCTTAGTTTAGCATGTAATGCAGCAGTGCTGCTGTGTACCTAACAATGCTCATGTCCTCCCTAGGTTAAGTATTTTAGATGAGCAGGGCCTCACATCCTGTTGGGGAAAGAGATTATGAGACCTATATCTCTTAATTAAGAGAACATGATTTCACCAAAAGAGCTGGCAGTAGACTTAGATAACTCATGGCTCTCATCTTCTTCTTTCAGTGCTGTGGGCTGATAGAAATTGAGCACAGTGACCTGTGGGATCGTAGGATGGTTTGGGTTGGAAGAAGGCATAAAGACCATTCCATTCCAACCTCCCTGCTATGGACAGGGATGCCTTCCATCAGACCAGGTTTCTCAGCGTCCCATCCAGCCTGGCCTCAAACACTTCCAGTGATGGGATGGGGCATCCACAGCTTTTCAGGGAAACCTGTTCCAGTGTTTCACCACCCTCACAGGAAAGAATTTTTTCCCTAATATTGAATCTAAATCTCTTTCATTTTAAGACCATCACCTCTCATATGGTCACTACCTCCTCTTATAAAAAGTCCCTCTCCAGCTTTCTTGTAGCCCTTTTTTTGCTGGAAGGCTGCCGTATAGTGTCCCTCAGATTTCTGTTTTCCAGTCTTCTTATGTCAGAGACCCCAGAGCTGGATGCAGCACTCCAGGTGGGGGTCTCATGAGAGTGGAGTAGAAAGAGAGAATCACCTTCCTTGACCTGGTGGCCAGCCAGGATGTGGTAGGTTTTCTGGGCTTGAAGTGCACATTGCTGGGTCATGTCATTCTTTCCATCCACCAACACCCCAAGTCTTCCTTGAGCTGCTCTCAGTTGCCTTGCCCATACTCTCTGCCTGTCTTGCCTGTATACTTAGCCCAGTTTAAATTAAAGTGCTCTAAGTTAATATTATGGCATTGTTTCACCCAAAAAGTTCACAGAGAAGAGTTTTTCAGTTGAGCTATTTCTAAAATCCAGAGACCTATTGCTTTGGTACCAGCCAGCTCACTTAATGTTCCCTGTGCCTCGGGAAAACACCTGTGACAATTAAAGTTCGCCCTCTCCCCATGGTCCTTAGTTATCAAATACCCTGCTGGAACCACAGGCAAGTGGGTGATAGGCAGAGCAGTCCTGTAGCTACACTGTAGCATGCAGGGCTGGAGCTGGCCTCTCTCTGTCTGACTTGGTTTGGGCAATTGAAAGCTATTTTTGTTTCACCTTTGCTGGTCTTATGCCAAGAACAGCTTGGAGAACCTTGGCATGACTTGTACAGCAACGATTACTTCTGTGTAATTGTTTGCTGCGGCACAAAGTCTCTTCTCAGTCAACTGTTCAAACTATAGGGGGGTCACAGATGCTTAGATTCATTGCCTTCTGCTATCTTTAGTTTTTATTAATAAAGCAATAAAATCCTTATCTGCATGGATTGTGTAAATTGTAAAAAGGAAAAAAATAAACCTCTGTCCCAAGTTTATTTCATTTGTAAAGCCCTCTGCCGGCCTGACATCTGTTTAACATGGTGTATGTTTACAGTACAACCTAAATGGTTGAGTAATAATTACATTTAAAAATATACAGATGTCCTCATTCTGAACAAAATTCTTAACTATATAAGATTGCAAATCCTATCCCAATTCTTACTCACTATACCTCTGTTTTTCCCAAATGCCTAAAGAAAGAGGATCTTCTGGTTCCTCTGCAGATTGATAACTGAGCTGTCCTTCTTACACTATCTTCTTGGACCATTTCTTCAGAAATATTCTGTATGTTCCAAGACTCTACATCAATACATATAAAAACTACAGTAACAGCTGCTTGACATGGTATTATTCTAGGAATACCCTATGGCTGTGTAAACACGGATTGTATGATAAAGCAAATCTCAATTAAAAAATCAAAAGGTCACTCTCATTCATTCTATACTGAAATGAAAGATGAAAAAAAAATGGATGAATAGAGCAGTACAGACTTGAGCTCATGTGAGGCTTAGCTAGTTATTTCTTCAGCTCTGTCCTAAGTCACGTGTTTACATGACAGAAGTTATTTCAATTCATTCATATAAAATATCAAAATAATCATTCAGGTTCAAGTTTGATTTGAGGAAAAACTCCTGCTCCCTGGCTACAGTGTGATTAAATCATGCATAAGTAATCAGGTAATTACAAAAGAAATAACATTGAAAGCAGGCTCTGAAATTTTAATTATCTTTACACAGATTTTAGTATTTTCTTAGAAATTTGCTTTGGGAATCAATTTAGTTTGCAGTTCTTCGAATAATACTAGCTATTCCATGGGTCTAAATTGTTATTAGTTTGGAAATCAGAAAGCATGGGGTGCATGACTGTTGGGTCCTTTTAAGATCACACCATATCAAGAGAATGGAAGCTTGTCAAGTGTTGTTTGCCTGGACATCTCTTTTGCACCCAAAGTCAGAGCAGAGTTTGAACATTAGTTCCAAGCTATATCCTCTTTTAATCCAGTTCCTGGCTTTGGGGGCTGTGCATTTTCCCTGCAATTCCCGTTGTCACACCTTCCCCACATGGCACATTTGATTTGATCCTCTTGCTGTGTGGTCTGACCATTGGCAAAGCATGTTTGGAGGTTCATGCTCTGCAGGTGAGATACATGTTCTTCAGCCCAGGTTATAACATCGGTTTTTGAGATCGGAGCCAGGCATCTGAGCAGACTGCCAGCATATTCAAAAACAAGACAGCAGATGCTTGTGGTTCTCTGTGAATTGGGAAGAGGAGACTGAGGATGTTGTGGATTATACTGCTCCAAATAAGAAGTGAGGGTAGGATTTGACAGAGAAACTGAAATTATGTAAATCAAACTGTGGAAGCTTATAGAAGTTATATATGGAATTTCTTACTTTCAGGTAATTTTTTCATTTCCTATTATCATTGTCGCAATGTGTTTTTCTGGACCTCTATTGGAAATAGTTCTTTATTTATAGGTCTGCATATATATAGGTCTTTATAAAACCCTCTGGCTTAGGAAAGATGATCTAACTGCAATGGTTGCTCCATTTCAACATGTGTCAAATGCATTAACAGTGAATGGTGCTTAAACAGAAACCTGTCTCAAGATCTGAACCTCTTAAGGTGATGGACCTGTGTAACCATATTGGTTTGGAATCTCTGCCCTTGCAAATGAGACATTGGGTTTGTTTTATTTTTCCATATAAACTGCGTTGTTTTAAAGCTACAAATTTTTTCTGGGGTGTTATGATGCAGACTTTATTCAACATGGCTAGATCCCAGAAGATGCAGCAAAGTTGATAGAAATAGCTAGGCTGATAGAATACAGTCTGACAAATACACAAAGACACACTGATGGGTTTGTGTGTTTCTAAATACATAAACACATTAAATACCTCAATATGAACATGTGTTTATAAAATCAGAAATATTAATCACCAAATACAAAAATATGAGCAATGGTAGTGTCTGATTCATAGTTCTCAATAGAAGGTATGATGGCAAACACCCATGGTAAGGACAATTCGCTGAAAAATTGCTCACCTTTGAAACAGGAAAAGGAAGAATTCAACTTGGATTCCTGGATCTCCACATAGCAGTCCTCATTTTTTGTCTCCTGAGTACAGTTTGAGCATTGACTCTTCCTGATGGTCTTAACATGTGCACAGTAACATGGCTGGGAAACTTACCCAGCTGCGTTGTTCAGTCAGGACAGACTGAAGACAGAAAATCAGTGTGGGTTTTAAAAAACACCCTTGATATGTATGTCAGTAAGTAAGTCAGAAAATTTAAGCACCAGTAAAAATTTACTGGCCCAAGAATACAGGAGGCTTGCAAAAATGGGTTTTTAAAAAGTGATGATGTAAGACTACATGATGTAAGTCTTAGGAGTAAGAATACTCATTGCTGACGATGACACTTAGTGATAGAAACATGAAGTCTTTTTGCCTCAGTGCTTAAAAAACTTTAAATTGTTGGAGATGATGGTGGGACCTGAGGTGGGAGGTTAACCATCCCAGCTCATTGTGACTTGTTCTGAAATAAGCAGTGATGTTTTCTGCTGGAGAGAGAACCTGGGCAAGTTATACATAGGTGAGCGTACATTCTTTTTTTTCTGTGTAGATTAATTTTGGTGTACACTGCAATACTGAGAAGCTACTAATAAAAGTAATACGTTCTTGTAGTTGTCACCTCTTAATAATCTCTCTCTAAAATAAATAATAGAATTTTTCTTTCTGTCTCACCAGAAAGCTCTTTGCTGTTTTCCTCTAAACTCTGAAGACAAGATCCCTTGATACTGATGTTCCAGACAGAGCTATTAGATCTGAGCCTCCAGACAGAGAAATTGAATTTACAGGCTTGATGTCATAAGGTTTCAAAGAGCTGAAGGGGTGGAGAGAGATTGGCATGAAATAGTACTCTTTTCTCAGTTTCACTTTTGGGAAATTAAATAAACATTTAGAAATAAAATCATGAAAGCATTTTTTAAAATTAGATATGTAAGCATTAGCTGTTCATTACATTCTCCCACTTGCAAACAAATTGTAGCAATGTATCATTTGTCTTCTAAGAGTGTGGTCGCAAGGTTTAATTTAATGTTTAGTGGGAAGTCTTAGATCCATGGAGAGAAGACATGAGAGCTGTCCACAGATCATTATCATAATTTTATATATAATAATATTGTGTTGTTTCATTTTGCTGAGGAACAATTATTCAGTCTCAACATCCTCCATCCTCCACAAAAGTGGTCACAGCTAATTGTTATCTATTTATTGGATAGGGAAGCAGAGATTTTTTTTCTTTGCTGCACTCAACGTTGCACAAGAAGTAAATGACTGAGCAAGAAATGAAGCTGGCAAGAAATTAGGCATATACAGTGAACACTTGAAGTCTTGCTGATGTAGTTGTTCACCGAAGTACCTCCTATTACTGTTTTCTTAGCAATGTTTCTGCAGCTAATGGGTTTAGCTCAGAAAGAGGTTACAAATGCTAATGATAGTTTTGTGCTCTCCTTGATTCCTTGCGGAAGGACTCAGAGGGGGGTGCTTTGTTTGTTTGAAATTGTTGTCTTTAGCATTGTAGATCGCAAAAGAGGTGAATATGCTGTGTTCTGAAATTTTAGGAGCAGTCTGCCTTGACCCTTTTTAATTTGGAAAGGTATTATCATGGAGTCTCTAGCAAGACTCTTTAACAATGTTGTCTGACATAATCAAGGTAAGCAACAAAAAAAGGGTTGAATGATTTGATTAAAATTGCTGTTCCCAGTCACTCGGTAATGTTTGTTGCTTTGACTGTTGTGGTGGTGCTTTTTTACTGCCAGTCTGCTGTTTCAGTAGAGTTTTCTTGTTTAGAGAAATCCAAGTGCATTCCTGTGGTACACCTTAGGTCTGTCTTCCCTTCCCTATGGGAAGGGAAATCCATGGACAGAATAACTTTAAGAGTATTCCCTTTCATTTTGTAACATATTGCTCTTGAGATGGCTACAGATCTGGTAGGTTTGGTCTTAGCAAGGGTACATTTTGAGTATTGAATCTGTACAGTTAAAAACCAGAGAAAATCAGACATCACTTCAGTGAGAGTTTGAGAATGCATTTCCAGGTTCAGTGTTTGCTTTTCCCTTTGTACGTGTGAGCAGCTCTCTAAATAGTGAGATATCAATGAAATAACCTCTTGCTCATCTATATTTATTCTTATTTTGAAGCCTTGTCTTTGCTCTCTTCAGTGTGTAAGTCAAAACAAGGCATCACACCATTGCTAACACTGCAGGTTTAGCCTGCTATCTGAACATCAAGCCAGGCTTGTTCTGCTTCACTACAGTAGCACCCACAGGAAAAGGGCTCCAGATCTGGAAATTATCAGGGTTTTGTGTTTATGTTTGAGACAAGTATACATATGACCTAGACTTCAACTTTTACAGTGCTGACACTATAGGAAACACTTTTCTTGTCAGTAAGCTGATCTGTCAACTACCAGAAGTAGTTCTAATTAGTGGCTACTTTTTAGGCCATTTTCTGGTCACTTTGGTTAGATGGGCTCTAGGAGGATTGCTTTAAACCGCTGAAGCATCTAAGTGGAGGAATTCCTCAACAACTAAAGTTCTGATGATCTGCAGCAGAATTCAGTATCACTTTGTTCTCATTTTATGACAGTGGCACATCTACGGTAGTGTCTATACCCACTGTCTCTCCGTATGCCCTGAGGCTTGTGTTGTTTCCTGAGCTCTCAATACAACTGTTGTGAGACATGCACCATCACATATACCTTTCCCTTACCAAAACACTAGGCATGCCTTCTGCCCCTCATTGACCCAGGAGAATCAAGCCTCTGAGTCATGCAGTGATTGCAACCCCTGAAGAAATATGCCCCTTTTTTAAGATCTTGTAAGTCTATTAAATCTCTGGGTTTAAGTTTGTTATTTGCATCTCCCTGTACAAGTCTAGGGAGATAAGAAGAGAAAACAGTGAGTTAGTTGCACTTGGGATTGTTGCCAGTCTTTGTGAGATGGAAAATTCCTTCCTAATTCCATATCTGACTTTAAATTTGACCCTCAGCGTGTGAGCAAGTTAGACCAACATACGCACTTAAGAAAAAATAGATCCTGTGTGTCCTAGCAGGACACTGGTGCAACTTTTTCAGGGTCTCAGTCTAGCTGCTGCCAATCAGTGAAGTTTTGTCTTCCTTCAAGCATCCTAGAGCATGTGGGTAAATTGGGCATCCGAAGAAGAGCAGTCCTCTCCCTCCTGCAGGCTGTCCACAGAAGTCTTGAAACATGAGATTGAGTTATGGAGTTATTTCAATGCAGAGCCACGAGGAAGATGAGTACATTGAGCGCAGCACGCTGGTGCCCAGCGGAGAGTTTCGTTTTGTACATGCCTACATTAGTGATCAATCATACATTTAAAGTGTCTTCTTTACTGCTAGCTTTTGTGTTTGTACCAGCTTTTAAGAAACATGGCTTCATTTTATAATCTAGAGGACTGATCAAAAAATATGGAATAGGTTCACAATGAGATTGATCTCTGGATGGTGTCTTTAGAAAATACTCCTCTCATTGATACCATCCCTTAAACAAAACCTTTAAGACCTATCTATAAACAAGTTCTGAATCTATTAATTGCAACTTTTAATCTGGTCAATCATATGCCTTGGACATGCCCATGTTGTAATCTATATAGTTTTCTTTATCTAGTTCATCATTTCATAAAAAGAACAGTGGAGGTTTTTAAAAGTATGGTTTGAATTAATAATATTTTGTTCATTATTGATTTTTAGAAAGACTGCTGGCTTATTTAATTTCTTTAGTGTACCCAGACTGATATTGGGGTATGGTGCCTATAGTTTCCTGGGCCTTCCTTCTTTAGTAGTTATTTAATAACTGCATACACTTGCAGTTCTCTGACCCTTTGAAATTTTCCCATTTTTCCATGAGTTGTTCAGTATCAACACTAGTGATTCGGAGAACTCCTTATTTAGTTTATGTTAGACTCCAGGCCTGTTGATTTGAAAACATTTAATTTTAGCAGATCTCGTCTCACATCTCCTTTTATTACCTACGGTGAATTTTGTTGGGCTGACGTAATATGGGATGATACTTTCTACAGCTTCATTCCAAGGACAAAGCAATGTGCGAAGGACAAAATGTTTATTCGATATTTCCGCCTTTTTTGGATTGTCATTTACAGTTTTATCACCCGCATCAAGCAATGGGCTCATGGCCAGTCTGAGGCACATTTTGTATTTGCTAAAATATCATTTTTGCCTCTTCACCTCTTTTAACTATTTACTACTTGCTTGATCTTATAAACTTCCTTCATAAATTCCCTGCATGTTTAGAATCTTAGTATTTATTGATAGTTTTTACTTTCCCCTTTCTTCAATGTTACAAATAAATGGTCTTTAATATTTTTATTGCCAACTTTTTTCAGACAGCTTCTGGTTTAGTGTAAATATTTTTGTGCCTGGAAGTGCATTTTTGGTCCATGACTGGATAAGCTTAACACTTTAATTTACATTTCTCATTTGATTTTACACTACCAATCAGTGGGAATAATGATTGTCAAAGCTTGTCCTGTTTAAAGCTCCAAGCCTGGTTGAAACCACCCCTCTTACTGATTGATGCCACATTCTGCTTGAATATCGTAATTGTAATCACATCACCAGTATTGGTACCCAGGTAATTACCAGATGAAGGCAAGCACTAAAAATTTCTAGTCCATCAAAAACAATTCTGTGGCTGCTCTGATTGAGCTCCCACAGGGAAATTTTTATGTTACCACTAGGGCCCCAAGAAACTTAAAAATCATCTTGTTGCTGGCCACTTGATGGGTACAGCAATTCCCCCTCAACACATTTTTTTCAAGTTAGCAAGGAAATTGTAATAAGAAGCAGGCAGGAAACATGAGTAAAAGGTTATTAGGAACAATTCCAGTGAGTTTCCCAAAGGAAGCATGAGAGGTTGCCTGAAAATCCTTGAGTTATTTTTCCTCACATTGGCTGCTTGTGCTTGCTCCATGCTGTTTGCTGCCCCTGCTGTTGAGTTGATGGAAATGTTTATAGAGCTGTGATGCAAATAAGAGCACCAAGACTCAATCAGATTTTTAAAATGTTGCCAGTGAGTATGTGTTCTGACTTACAGCAGGATCCTCTGCAACTTTTACCAGCCAAATATCTATTCTTGGAAGTTTTAATACAAGACATGAATAAAACACAGGATATTTTGTACCAGTTCCCAAGGCAGAGATCTGAAATAAATGTAGGTTGTCCTTTACATGGTGGCAAGTACGGAGTGCTTCTGTGACTCCAGTGTATGAGCAATTTTGGCTCCAGCTTAAGGAAACTGTACTCTGAGATGCTACAGGACTCCCACTCAGAGAGGAAATGGAGGAAACAAAGTCAGGTATACAGCTGAGATCTTGTTGGGAGCTGTTAAGAGAAAAGACCATCCAAAGGGAAGGCTATCCCTTCCACTGTGAAGTGAATCTTTTGGTTTATCACTTTAGATGAAGGGAAATCTGGTTCATACCCTGGTCTTGCATTCTTCTTGTTGCTGAAGAACAGATGCCTAAAGGAAGAGGCTCCTAACTTTTGAAACTTATAAAAGAGTCTATATTTCTTCCACTTTTTCTGAGATTTTCTGAGGCAAAGGGTAGCATTTCATTCTTTGAGTGGCTTAAGGGATGCCTGGAAAAAAGAATTGAATTCAAAAGAGGATAGTATGGTTTTCTTTGGGCAGGTACCAAGATTCCTCCCAGGAGAGAAAAAAGTATGGCTGAGAAATAGTGAATGGACAGCTGGCTAGTGGTATCAATGGCTTCCTTTGCTGTTCCTGAAATAGTCACTCTTGTCACCTGCCTTTTCTCTCACCTTTTCTCCCATTCATCTTTCCCCTCCCACTTAGATAATGAGAGCATCCATTCTCTCAGGCCTTACTAAGAGCTAAGTGGGGATGGAGTGAAGCCCTATGGGTAGGGGGCTGATTGCTGTAGAAAATAACTGAAAGTGGAAATGCTTGTCCTAATCTGGTCCCCTTCTGGTACTCCTTCATTTGACACATTAATCCTGCTACCAGCAGGACTAGTCAGCATAATGTCCCATTATAAATAAAACTATACACATAAATATCTAATC
>QUSF01000035.1:1190295-1312737 GCA_003676055.1 Chloebia gouldiae | reverse complement strand
TGAAATAAGCACAGCAGAGTTGTTTCTTTATCATGCTCCTGCTCCTGAATTTTTCCAGCCCGATTAGGCCATTACCAGGGCTAAATGAGGCATAGAGCCTCCAAAAGTCACACCGTCGCCCCGGAGATGAAGCGCGTAGAGCTGCAGAGCTGGCTGGCAGGCAGGCAAGGTAGCTGGGGGTCACCAGAGTGTGACCCCAGGTGTTTTTCTGCTCCAGAAAGATCACCTTCAAAAAGGAGTGAGGGGGAAGTCAATAAAAGAATATTATTTTTGAAAGTGCTGTGTTAACAAGAAGTGGCTATATTGTGGTCAATTAACACAATTGTGTTTCTCAGGGATGCACAGAGGAAGTGAGTGGCCACGGTGTCTTCTGATTTCTGGATCATGTGGCAGAACAGGCCATGAAGACCATGAAAGCTTTCAAGTATCTTTCAGTAGTTCTGGTATTAGTTTTTTGCTTGCTGGTCAAGAGTTTCCCTCCCTGCCCTTAGGTCTGGGAGTAATGGGCAATCCCACTCTCCTGACATACAGCTGGTATTCCAGCATCCAGGCTCCCTATCCAGCTGAGAGCCTTCAATCATTCATATCATGCCGGTTTGTGCAATAAAGCAGGGTGCTCTTCAATTCTTTCCGTGGCACAAAAACTGTATTTGATTCTATTCCCAAGCTGCTGAGAACTCTGTGTTGTATATGGAAATGATGCAGAGGAGGAGGTCGTCTCTCCTGCCCTGAAGCTCTGGTATTCCTCACCAATCATGCTTAAATTATGAACTGGAAAAAATTATGTTGTAATATCTAACACAATGGGAACAGGCCCTATTTAGAAAGGCAGAGGACACAAAGCCTAGCAATTCAGTTCATTAAAGCCTGGGATCCCTTACTTTATTTCAGAGAGGAGCTGTGCCAGAAAAGAGGCTGATTTTCCATAATATGCTGTTTCAAGAACATAAGGTGTTGTGTGCTGAAAGAAAAATAACACATGCACTCTTTTGAATTTTATTTTTGTACAATGAAGATAATGGATTAAGTCCTTTGCTGTGAATACAGATTATTTTGGAAGCTAAATAGCTTTGCTTGTCCCTACTTTCACTTGAGTTCTGCTGTCTTTACTCTCACTGAACAATACCTTAGTTACCAGCTAAATCATATGAAAATTCCTGTAGTAGTAATACTAAATTCACCAACTAAATAAATCTATAAGTGAGAAAAATATAATTCCTAGCCTTTTTCTGGTTTAAAAGCATGATAGAGGACCTGTTGAGATAGATGTAGTTAAAAGGAGCCCACACTTGAGCATTATTAGATGTGTTCCTTTGGATTTAGTTATTTGATGTGCTAGTCTCAAAAGAGCATGTTTTTCATCTGGGCAGTCTCCCCAGCAAGTGTCATGCTCCTGGTCTTCCTCAGTGCCAAATCCAGCTCATTTGGTTAATTGAGTCATCACAGGAGTTTAACCTAAACTGCCAGAATTTGCAGGATAAAGCTAAGGTGAGGATTCAAGATCTATTTTGACGACTCTTCGGAGCTCCTGATGACCTCCAGTAGTGATGCAATAAAAAATCACAGTGAGATTGTGATATCTGTGGTGGTTGTATCAGCTGAGGAGATGACAGGGAAATTTCAATAGGGGAATACCTTGTTCACAGGAGTGTTTGATATTTTTTTCCTTTTTTAAAATTAAGGCTGGTTTTCATAAACCTTTTTCTATTTGCTTAGGACATTAATCAACTGCTAGCTAGTGAAACAAGACATGTCCTTTATTATACTAGCCCTATAATTTGCAAACACAACATTTTTGAAGCAGGCATCACTGGATAGAGCTGGAGACTGGTTCTTACACTGAATGGACTGTGATTTGAATCTGGATGGCAATTTCCAGCATCTTCTTATATTATACGGCAGATAACATGCATCTGTAGGGTTCAAGATGAATTCTATAAAAAATTCAGTGTTTATACTTGTCCACTCCATCTTTTACAAATCATTGTGTAAAGTTTGCTTCCTACAAACTTGTAAATAAAATGATGTATCCCTGGAGAGGGCAGGGGGTGTAATGGGAGAGAGCAACACTGGCTATTTGCACTGGTGTTGCTACTTGCCAGTACTCGCTCCCTGTCATGGATCCGTGATATCATCTCACTGACATCCACAGCCACAAAGTGCAGCCCCACAGGTCCAGGCAGCATTTCTTGGGTGAATAAAGTAAATAATCATAACTGACAAAAAAGTTCTTGCATATCACATTGATCATGGGCAGATGAGGGTCACTGTTCCTATTCCAGGGGTCAGTGTATAACGTACAGGATTGTATTCCTCCCTACCCATTCCATGGAACATGCTAGCACAAGCCAGATCTGCAAAGAAAAGTCAGAAAAACTCGCCTTCTCTCACTGTAGGACTAGAACAGCACATATACCTGCCTGTGCCCATAACTCACTTCCCCTCACTCTTGCATTTCTACTCTGGAATTTCTTCTGTGCCTTTCACTGTTCTATTTTAGTGATTTATGGGCTTAGCAGAGCTTCTGTCCTTGCTAGAGTTCAATATTTCTGATGATCTTTCCAAGACTCTCTTTACATTGAATCTGTTTTCTTTTCCTGGGGACCCTATTCACTCCTGCCTTCTCTAGCAGGAAGAGGTTACAGGTCATCTACAGGCAAAAGAAATATAAAAATAGACAAAAATCTTTTGGTATTAGAATGAAAGGAGGAGAGAGAAGAAAACTGGAGAAGGAACAATAATTATTCCATTCAGAAAATCACAATGAAGAGAAAATAAGCAATGGAGAAATGTTAAAAAAAAAAAGAAGAAAAAGAAAAGGCAGCCTGTGACAGTAGAGAACTAGAACAAATAAAATAAAGGATTAGGAATAAAAAAGCCACAAAAATCTGTAAGAATTTATTAATAAATCATGCTAGACTCATTATAAAAAGAAATTATCCAACACAAAAAATGTGTTTATTTGTTTTTAATAATAGTATAAGTGAAAAAGAAGCAATCAGCCAGAGGCTACTTTAGCCTCTGATTCAGCAAATCACTAAAGTACATGCTAAGCTTTTATAATCTACTAAATTTCATTAAAAACAAGTCTCACTAAAGTTGGGCACATACTTAAGTGTTTTTTTCTGAATTGGATTTATGTTGAAACTGGCTCAGAATTAGAGTTGTCCTTATTGTTTGGTTCACTGAGGATTCTGCAGGGAAAAAAATGTGACTAAAACATTTTACTTCAATCACAGATGTTTTTAAAAACAAAATCAAGTAAATTAAAATAAATTACAAAGCAATATATGTTTTCCACTTGTAAGCAATTTGACAAAGCTAAATTTGAAAAAGTGTTCCGCTCTAAGATCTGTTTTGTTTTTTGGTTGGTTTTTTTTTTGTTGTTGTTGTTGTTTGTTTTTTTTTTTTTTGCTAGGGAAAAGCCTGAATCAGCCTTGATTCAGCTGATACTCAGTTTGACACCTGTTGACATAGATGAAGCATAGTTCCAATACACTTCTAAAATTATTTCTGGGCACTATTACAAGTTGGGAAGCGAAGTCTCAAAGTAATTGACATATGGCTGCCAAGCCAGGCAGGATAAAGAAACAGGTATCATGTCAAGGGTCCTTCCCCACAATAGCTGTGGGAGAACACCACTTCCAACAAACCCATACCAAATTGTAATCAGAAACATGTTATCCCAGTTTACTTAAAAGCTGCACTTAACAGACAGATTGACTTTTCTAGGGGCTTGTACCTAGTCCTGATTGATCATAGAAGGTTTTGGAAATAAGAATTTTGCTGATACAGATCAGATTCTTCTCATGTTTATTTACATGATCTGAGCTTATTTGCTCTTGCTGTTTTGTAGAGGAATAATCCAAAACTGGTCGATTAACTGAGAGAAATACAGAAAGATAATTATGCATTGCCTTATTTGAGAATTCTTTTTCTGTTATTTCATCTTCCCTGACCTTTCTCTTTGCTAACCAGCAGATCTAATGCTGAACAATCAAAAAGCACAACATCTCTTTTGAGTAACACTCCACTGAATTGTCTAATTTTAATTCTAACTACTCACAAATGACTGACTGCTTTGACACCTCTGACCCCTCCTCTGTTCTCTTCTGTCTCACAACGTAGAACAGAAAAAGAAAAACAGTTCAAGATGCCCTATCCTGGTGACCAGTCCTCCTAATCTATTATTTTCTAAAAAGAAAGAGAGGCAAAAATTAGAGAGAAATTTTAGGTATAGAGCATCCAAGATTTAATAACAACAATCCTTCCTCCTTATTGTTTCCAGACAGACTACAGCAACATAGTTTCATAAACTGTGTTCTTTGACTGGCATTTTTTGATATTAAAGAACTGAGCTGAAGACTCTTTTCATTTTCTTGTAGAAAAGCTCATCTTAAAAAAAGTGGGTTTATGCAAAGAGCATAATGTGATCATGTTTTGTTTTTTTTTTTTATGGGCATGCTGACCAAGGAAAAAGGATTTTGCTAGAGAGATTCAGTCCTTTTTTCAGCCCCAGAGATGTTTCTTGTAAGAGAGGAAGAAGAGAGATCAGAAGCTGGGAAAGATGAAGAAACTTCCCAGTTACCTACCCAGGGTCATTTTGCACAGGTGGACTTCATTTCTGTGGGCTGTGAACACAGCACCTGATAACACTTCTGTGTGTCTCAAGGCCAGACACACAGAAAATGTAAGCCCTGCAAATCAGAAACCAAGAGCAATTCAGTTGGGTGACATTTGCTGGCAAAGCTCCTGCATTGGATGTCCAGGAAAGACTTGCTTGAGATGCAGGAATGTACATATGATGGTGGTGAAATTTAATGTGCCCTGAAAGGCACACAGGGTGAGTGCATGGCTGTTTCACCTGCAGGCAAAATCTGAACAACTGAAATTTCACAAACCACATCCCAGTGCCATATGCACCATGCCAACAAGGATGGAGATTGTCTTCATTCTCCAGAGGATCCCCCAGGCATTCTTTGTCTAGCTGTTCAGGAGGATCAAGTCACATCCCAAAAACATTGGATAGGGTAAAGTATCTTTGACTGAAATGCACAGTCATAAGCATTGTTAGCATGGTTGAGACTTTCTTTAGGAGCAAAGAAAGTCAGAGAAATCAATTTAATAACAAATGTTATCTTAGCAAAGTATTTCACTTCCTATTTTATAGGAGCTCTTACAGGTCTCCCTTGATCTCCTCCATATATAAAGACAAAAATCATTCAAACTATCAAGATGTCTTTAGATTGGTATTATATCAAAGGCATTTTTTATCCACTTTAAACAATTGGATAAAATGATGGGCTTTTTAACAGGCAACGTAGGAAACACCCAAGTTAACAAAACCATGGCAGAGCAACAGAAGGTCAGAATGTGGAACACAGAGAGGCAAAACAGGACACCTTTAAGATGTAGGCAAGATGGATTCCCTGGTACCTGTAGTCTCTATATCTGAGATTGCTCAAGGATTTGATGCAGCTCACAGCATAAATTAGAGTAATCAATGACTAGTGGGTTTATGTCAATATCCCAGAAGGCTACAGATGGGCTGCTGTGGCTCTGGGACTCCCTAGGACTTGGAAATCCCTCCAAGCCCACTTGTTCTGCATGGATCCTCTTTGGTGCTGTAGCTCTTAAGCATGTCTTAGCAGTTCTAGTGAATTTGTCACAGGTTTTTGTCCAAGATGCCTTGATAAACTCATGCATTCCAATGCTCCCTTGGATGTGTACACACATGCATTTTTCACACTTATACTGAAGAAGGCACAGGAGTGGAAAGATGAGGAGTTGTAGAATTGTCTTATTCACTTCCAGTATTTGTTTCAGAGGTTTGTGATATGGCTTGTAGGAAAGAGCCTTAGCTGTTACTGTAGAAAACACTTAGGCTTTCAGAGGAGCAAAAGCAGTCATGCCTGTGAGGTCCCCAGAGCTGCTTCTCATCCTGACTTACAGCCACACCTGTGAAGAAATTACTCCAAAGATATAAGTCACGCTCCACATGGATTTCCACCAAACATTCACCACTCAAAAACCACTTACAGCTCTGTGTTTGCTAATGGTGTTTGCTGAGTGCATCCAATGAGTCTCTAAGGTATTTTCTGCCACTTCTGGTTTTTTGCTTCCTGCCATCAGCAAACAGCATTATTTCCACAAAGGGATATCCCAAATCACATTGATCAGGGATATCGAACATGATACTGATGCAAGTTACTTGAGAAATGTTCAGTGAATCCCAGAGCAGGATACAGTCCTGATGGAAGGGTGGTTGCTACAAAGCTGTGCAATTGCAGCTACGTGGCTTGGCATAGGATTGTGTGCACTTTGTGAGCCTGTGTTGAAGTGAGAGAGAGATCAGAGGTCACATTAAATCCATGGAAAATGCTGCCTGTGGGCGGGTTTGGGTTTTTACCTAGTTATGCAACTCTCAGGAGCTGATGCTCTTTTGACTGTTGTTTCTACAACCAGATTTGTTTGAAACTCCATGAAAAGAAGCATTCTGCTTATTCCTGGTTCTATTTCCCATACCTGCAGTCCCCAAGAGTCTGGGACATCAGCCTCTAACATTTTAGGCTTCCTTGATCCCACGTTTCTCAGTTGAGCAGAGTATCAGCAGTGATATCCTAGGTATATTCTGTCACTCTGATATTTTGTAGTGCTAAACAGATCAGGATGGGACTCCACATTTTCATAGCACATTCTGTATTATTTGGACACCAGTATACTACCTTAGGAGTAAAGGAAAGCTAAAGATCTGGCTGCTACATAAAAATAATGTTATAGATAGGAAAACTCTAGAAAACAAAATGATAACTCTCAGACAAACTTGATGATGATGGGTATATCAGACATAGCAGGATTGAATGTTACAATTGCCTGGTTTTCTGTACTGCTTTCAATATTTAGTTTATCCTGGAGAATTGAGAATGTTACTCTAGAACAAGTGGTCAGATTTTTTATGACCAGACTGGGTTCTTAGACCTACATTTCCTCCTGCAGTCTCTTCCTTCCTGTCCTAAGTATATGGCTTTCTTCATTTGAACTGGCCAAGTCTTGTAATGTATGAGCTTCAGCAGGTTCTTCAGTACCATGGCTGATTTGTGTGATGTGGTTTTGGCCTCCTCTCAGTTTTTGCAATGCCAGGTGAGACTGTAATATATCATTTTTAACATACATTTGCTGTAGTGTGATAGTATATTACCATCTTGACTTCTGCCAGAAAAAGATGATTTATAGCAGATAACATGCCCTTAAGCTAATAGCAGGGCATGGAAATACTGTCCTGGTGACCCTGATGGTCTTGATGATTTTTAAAATTATTTTATTGGTTAAAGCTCTTGAATTCATGCTTTGTATTTAGTTCAAAACCAAGTGTGGGAGTAGTGTTTCAGAGCAGAATCATTGATCTGAATTTTTATCTACACTCATCTGAAATCTCCAGACTTTTCCAAGGCTGACATTCCATCTCTCATTCATGCTATTTGTTCAGATAAAAAAAAAATCTCAATTTAGGCAGTGTGTTGTGTAAGAATTGTCTTTTTCTGCATAGGCAGAAAGTTCTTTGTAGGAAATTCTGAGTTAACATTTGCCTTGTTTAAAGATGGAGCAATTTTAATTCCAGAAAATTCAGGCACAGCTCCTCCCTTTGAGCACCCAATGTTGCCCTGTTGTTTTGAGAGTTTTAAAGTTATTCTAAAAGTTTGCTATGCCTTCTGATGTTTACATATTTCTACTGAATTTTCTCACACTGTTTATATAAACAATGATTGTTCTGCGTTCTTCTTTGTGGGTAGAGAGAATTGATGAACTGTTGGTTTGACCAGTGTGGTTGGAGAGGTGTCAATTTCATCCTCCAATCCACTGTCACTTTTGATATTCTATATATAGTGGAGTCAGAAAATAAAATCTCACTTTTAGCTATTTTCTACCTTTTTTTACATCTGGCATCCATGTATGAGTTATTTCGTGTCATAGTGTGACACCCAACACTCTGGTTTTGATTGCATCTTTAATGCACTTGTCCCTCATTTTGACCAAAAAGCTGCAGGAAGGTTAAGCTAATTCTTGCTCTGGTGACAAATGTGAACAATTTACTTTTTCTCATACTGTCATGATACCTAACCACTAGAAGTCTGGTCTGGTCTTAGAAATATGAAGACATATATTTGTGTCCATTGTCCACTGAAGTGTCATTCTTTAGCTTCCTTGGGGCATCCAGGCCTCCCAGAAGCAGAACAAACCTGCTGTGTGTGAGGCCAGGGTCCTCTTGGGTCTGGGACAGCCCTTTTCCCATGATTGTAAGCAAGAATTTTGCCCAGCTCTCTGCTGTGAAAAGGTTCTGAAACCCCAGGAAACTTAGTTGAACTTGTCCTTTTTGGTGTCAAGATGATCATGTGAAATTTAGCAGGTTCTACCTTTGAACTGAATGTGAGGGAAAAGCTTTTGGAAAATGATAATTTCTTTTGAGGTTTCATGGCCTTGCGAATATAAACATGCTGAACTTTGCTTTGTGTTTAGCTTACAAGTTACGATAAGTTAACAATATCATGCTGTTCCAAAAAAATGCTGTGCTGAGATGTACAAAGAGGGCTGTAGCCTGCAAGACACACAAAGTAATTCTACTACTTTGCTCAGTGCTTGTAAGGGCCAGACAAGGACACCATGTCCATTTTTGGGCACTGGTGTGCAGCAAATGTGAAGACATGCTGGAGAGAGGCCAGAGGAATGAAACAAGAATAATCTGAGCTCAGGAAAGCATCTTTATGCCAAAAAAAAAAAAGAAAAAAAGAACTTAATTTAATTTGCTTGGTCTAAGAAAAAAAGGGGAGGTGAATCAAATCCCAAATAAAGTGATTATGAGCAAGGAGGCACTGGCCTTCATGTGGTAGATGGGAGAAGAAGACAGGCTTAACTTGTAACAAAAAGCACTCATGTTAAATGTGAGAAAACATTTTCTTTGGTAAGAGCAGAGAAGCATTGAAGGAGGTTGCTCTAGCGTCTGATTGGTTTTCTTCCTGACAAGGTTTTAGAGAAAATATGCCAGGAACTGCACTACCATTGCTGAGCCCTTCTTGGGTTAAGGGGCAGCTTTATGGTCCCTTGAGATCCTTCCCATGCCAGCTCTTAGATGTACCTGAGCAGCCACTGTTGAGACTTTTGGTTAGTTACTTTTTGATTAATAATTTCTTCATCAGTAATGCATGCCATGAGTGTGCCATTCAGCTTCCTTTCACCCAAAAAACCCAAAGATTTATTGAACATTTCTGGCTTTTCTGCCTAATATAATCTGACAACTGGCAAAATGGTACTGATTGCTTCAAGTACCCACAGTTGTACCTGGCTACCATCCCTCCCCACCTCAGCTACTGTTCCTGCCATAGAAATAGTTGCCTGGTAGCTCATCCTGTCCCTGGAACCAGTTCAAATTCCTCCATGGAAGCTTAGAAGCTCTCTTCCAAGGCAACTCAGAATCAAAATGTCTGATAGTTAATGAAACAGAGTGAAAAAAACTATTGAGGATTATTTTTAAAAGGGATGGGGGATTAAAAATCAGGCCATGTCAAAAAAAAAAAAAGAGCAAATTACTATTTAGTTTTTATATTTTCTTGCAAAAATAATCTTATGGAATTTTATTGGCTAAATATATGTACTGGGGAAACATATTCTGCATTGAGGAGCTCATAATCAAATCCTAAATAATGTTCTATGTGTAAAAACATTTGCAAAGGAAAAAGATATCAATGGATTCCATCTTAATTCAGTTGCTTGTTAATTTAATCTTTTTTTTATTTATTAGCTGAGACTTCAGGACCACAGTAATTTGTTCTATTAGTAGTACAATTTCCACTTGTATGCTAAGTTTTATGTCTGGAAGCATACATCAGCAGGTAATTCAATCATTACCTGTGTAATGCCTTCTTTAATAAGGAAGAGGCTCATAATCTTAATCTAATAAAAGAGAACTGAAGGAAAATTTGCCACAACAGAAGTTGATACTGGAGAATATTATCTGGGGCACTGGCAACAAGATCACAACCATTCATCGGAAAATTGGTGCCTTCAAATATTTTCATCTTCAGTAGTGCAGGGCACTTGAAAGCAGCTGTGAGTCCTCTGTCTCCTGTTAAAGGAGCTTAGTTTTCCAGCTATAGCTGAAATTTAGGTATGGAGAGTTGTAAATTTGGACACTGAGATTTATGAGGAGCTGAGTATACACTTAGTTTTGTTTTTTCTGTGCTGGTGCATCTTTGGACATTTATCCTTCTGTTTTCTGCCTCAGGGGTGTGCTTTATATATACACAGCCCATCTTGTTCTCAGACATCACCTCTGATGTTACTTCAGTTCTGTGTCCTGTCCCTGGGAACTGCTAGTTCCTAATTACTCAGAGGGATACCAACTAATGCCCTATACCATGAATGAATGATTTTGTTTTCATTGTCTATTCCATTGTCATGCTCTTGAATGACAACTGGGATTTAACTGCTGTAAATAGTGTTTTAAATTTTGCTGTATTTTACCAGTTTGGACGCTTTGACTTTGTCTACTGTGAGAAAAGAGAAATAAGAATGTCAATTTACCTTTTTCTACATTCTATAGTTCAGCCATGTACTGTTTTGTGGTGAGGAGTTCCTAAATATTCAGTAGCATCAGCCCAAACCCCTACACAGCAGCCCAGCAAACAAAATTATATTGTCTGTCTGCTGATGGAAACAGTTTCCTTTTTCATAAGCCAATAACCCCAAAGGCAAAAGAAAGCCTTATTAAAGTAAAAGCAGAAAAACTGAGTAGTAAATCAGCAGGCTGTGGTCTTCCCACAGCAGATGGGGAAGTCGCTGACCTCATTCCACCTTGGCTGACTCCCACGCATGGTTCCTTGCCCAGACTCTGGGGTGTCATCCCTGCACCTATCTGAGCATGCAGTCCCCCAGGTGCCTGCCATCCCAGTGGCAGCTGGGGGAGGGAATGAGCTGGACTAAAGAGTGTTAGTCAGACCATCCCATGGCTTTGCAGTGTCTCTTCAGAAATTACTTGTTCTGTTTCAAACGTCTCACCTCTAATTGATGGCCCTGCCTGTGCTGGTCCTCACCTCAGGATGTTGTATCAGCACTTCACTAGTGTTTGTATCTTTCCTGAAGCCACAGGCGATGGGAGGAAATGACATTTCTCTAACTGAAATCTGGAGAAGTGTTTTATTCTTTATTGTGTTGGGCACTGAAGAAGCCAAAACCACCATCCATCTGCCAAAGATCAAAACCCAAACACTTCATGACACTCACTCATTGCATTGCTCTGTCCCTTCCTAACCCTGGTTCTGGTTAAAATTCTATAATCCAGCTGACAAAGGCCCACTTGCCAATACCTAGACATATCTTGTTGTCTAGCCAAAGATTTGATTGCCCTTGCCAATAAAAATGCACTTGTTCAAGCCAGGGCCAAAGAATAGTTTAGAGTGGACTGGTCACAGAGAATTGCAGTGTCTGCCCAGCTAAGTGCAGTAACCACAGAGGCATGACAAGAACAGGAGCTTTATCTCTCCTCTCTCTCATTGACTGCTGCATCTGAGCCTTCATTGTAATGAAAATGTATTAAATAGTTCCACATGCTTGGTGGTCATACAGCATGCATGATCGTCCAGACTGGCTACCAGAAGAAGCCTCACAATCACAATTTTTCCCTGCAGTAGCTCTTTATTTGACCTAGGTGAAGATCAAATCCATACAGCTGCATTTAGTGATAATAAGTCAGCATCATAAAAAGGTTCTCAGCACTTAAAAACTCTTGATGACTTGTTTCAGAAATTAATTGTCCTCAGGATTAACAATGTATGCCTAGCTTCTACTCTAAATTTGACTAACTTCAGATTCTTACTACTAGCTTTTAGACCTGTTTCAAATAGGCTGAAGAGCTGTTCATTGTGAATTTTCTGTGCTATCTCCTCTCCTGTAGCCATAGCCATTTTCATATGCCATAATTAAGTTAGTTATTCATTTGGGAGCCCTGTAGACAGGGAAAATGTATTGAGCATGGAGAAGCTGCAGTATTTTTCATCTCCAGGAAACAGGCTTCAAAGGCTGCTATAGCTAAGCTTACAAAGGCAAGATTGCCGAACCTTTCAAGCTTTTGTGACTCATTATGAAGAAGTTTCAAATCTTGGTTTAAAATGTTTCCCTGGAGTTCATTCTCCCTTTCAATGCAAAAGAACTCTTTCTGGTGACCTTGTTTTATTTTTATCAAGGATAAATTCAAAGGCAGAGGGTTAAGAATGATCAATGGATAGGAGAAGATGGACCAATACCAAAAGATGATTATGGTTATTTGCTTAAGAGAAAGGCTTGATTCTTACTGTGTTTGATGCTTCCTTATTCCCCACTTGCCCACCCAGGTCTCACAGTGTGCTCTGTTCATGGACACTGATCAGATCACAGGTTTTACAGCATCTGCTATGATCAGTCACACAGAACCATAGGAAGATTAAACCACCCACCTTAGGCATGTGGCAGAGAATCAGGCATCTGACATCGTTTGAGGAGGTGTGGCTGTGTCACCAGGGTGCCTGGATGACTTTGCCAAGGTTGTGATATGTCCCAGGTGAGTTGATGAGTGGGGGCAGCTTCAGGGGCATATCGAGGACTTGGCTTGACAAAACAAAACCATCATGGCAATGAGGGGTCCTGGTGTATAGCTGAAATCACTTTTCAAATCTTTCTTTTACAGTTCTCAGAGATGGGCTCACCATAATACTTCAGTTATGAAGGAAGAAGGGAAGCCTAATTGGTTTTTTACAATGGAGAAAACAGAGGGAGAAACACCAGCACTGTGGCTCCCACCTTGTTGCTTATCTCCCTGCCAACATGTGCCCCAAATCCTCTTTGTGCTGTATTAAGGAAAGGAAAAGCTTTGACATCTGCTTTCTTACATCATCTTTTCCAATTTTGCATCCGATAACCCCCCGGTGAAAAGAGGAACAATGACTTCATATAGCTGCTGCTTGATTCTTTTGCTGTTTACCTGGAGCACTGTTGCCTATGGGCCAAACCAACGGGCACAGAAGAAGGGAGACATTATTCTTGGAGGATTGTTCCCCATTCATTTTGGAGTGGCTGCTAAAGATCAGGATCTAAAATCAAGGCCAGAATCAGTGGAGTGTATAAGGTAAGCTGGTAAAAGGGAAAATAAAAAGTTTTGGTGGGGAAGTCTTCACATTTCTTGACTTAAAATTGTGTAAATATGGTCTGTAATGTGATGCTTGCAATTAGAAGGTATGATGTAAATAATGGAATAAACAAGTCTGTATGTTAAACAGTAACATAAATACTATTTGGACACTAAAAGAGGGCAAACTTTGTACTACCTGAAGCTGCCAAAACATTAATACACTGATCTATCTGGCCATTCACAGGGAACATTTGAATGTTATCAGAAAATTAGCTTCCCTAGCAGGACAGAAAATTACCAATAGTGCCCTTTAGTTCATTTGATTAAAGTAATGCATAGCCAAATAATTTAAAAACCAATTTTCTGTCCAGTTCTTCCTGTCATCTTCTAAGACTTTACAAACATTAAGTGGTCTAAACAAGTGAAAATGTTAAAGTGAGATAGGTCAGGGCCTTTGAAAAATCTCAGTGAATGACACATAAATGTCTCTTTTGGACTTTGTAAAAGTCCCAAACTTGATACCAGGCTTTCCTCACCGAGGGTTCTTCTCTTTTGTTTAAACAACACATCTATGTTTTGTCTTAAGTATTTGGGAGTTAACCTTGGAGTGAAAAATGCACATGAAAACAATTTCTCTTATTATTGAAGTGTAAGCATTTTTATGATGAAATGTGAGGAGTTTTTAACACTACAAGCCTGCATATAACACACAGAACAAGTGGAAAGTGTGACAGAAACTGATTGCAACTGGAACATCATATAAACAAAATATAAGAAATTCATGTGGATTTCCGTCATGACAATGCATGAGAAAACACTTCATTGTTATGGGACTTCTATTACCATGTGTGAGGAACTGTGTATCTGGAATTATTCGGACCTCTCGTCCTAGGCTGAGGATCTAGTACAGTTTTGTTGCAGATGGCAATGAGGGATGGTCAAGAGAGTTCCTGTTACAGATTTCAGGTGTGGTTTCCCCCTGAGACACTGAGCAAGACACATCTATCTAGGTTATGAGATCATCCCCAGAATCTGTCATAGGGAGCACACACAAGTGTCAATAAGCAGGGATTATTTTGGCTTCTTCTGTGTGTGCACAGGAAAGTAGTGAACTAAAAGTATGTGCAATGTCTATTTCATGGAGCAAGAATTTCTGCCAGCTTTTCAGCATTTTTTTTCTCTACCAAATGTATAATTTTAAAAGTGGAATGCTGGAAAGCAATAGATGTTTTCAGCTCTAGTTTCTTCTTCTCCTGCTCCAGCTGGCAGGCAGGACAATGCAGATATTTGCAAACTAAACAGCTTTCATTTCTATCGACTCTGGGTCAGCCTCAGTGGCTGTCTTGACATGGTCACATTATTGGAAGAGATGTCTGGAAAATGTTCTGCCACAAGTACTACAAGTGTGTGGTTGCCAAAAGGCATGTTAATGAGGTAGCACTGCCAACAACAGGCAAATCCTGAAAAGCCAGACTAGCTGTTCTAAGGACACAATGGGAGATCTTTCTGGGTGGCATTCAATCTGCTAAAAGGTATCCTCCAGCTGAAATTTGTCTGGATAAAATCCCTCTTCTTTTTATCCTTGTAAGTAGGTGATGAAGGTAGAAGATATAGGTGCAAAAGAGAACAAAGATGTCTGCAGAGGCAGGCATTTGTGGCACATATCCTTCAGGGAGTTGGATAAATTGAGAGTTGATAGTATCATGGAGTTGGAGAAAGAATGAAGGTCAGAGATCTAGCTGCAGAGGTAGTAGGAACTACAAAAGGAACAAGGGGATGATTGGACAAGAAATAACTGGAAGTTGCTTCATTGCACACATCTTTACCAGAAACTGTCCATTTGCAGGAAATATTTAATTCAAAAGGGGTTGGATTGAGAAGACTTTTTGAGATTCGTCATCAGGTTTTAATGACAGAGGTAATAAATACATGGGAGTGTTTGTGTATATTCCTTGTTTTTGGTACATATCAAATTGAGAGCGGATATTTTTTTCTGAAAGGATTTTCTATTTTAAGCAGTATTGAAGTCAGAAAATTCCTTCTGCTCGAGTTATACAGAAATCTCTCAACACAACCATGGTAGTAATTTTTTGTTTTGGACCCTGTGATCAGGCATTAGTCTTTGGCTCTAGGAGTTCAATACATTCTTCAAGTTTTTTGCTAAAATCCTACATTATCACATGTGAGTTTCCTAGGTTCCAGGCAACTGACTGGTCTGGGACTATCAAACATACTTTTAGGGGTAGAAAAAAAAATAGGTTCTAGTTTCTTCCCAAAGTCTCCCCTATTTTGTAATGTCAAAATATTCTGTAGGGTGGGAAATCCACAGATTAGCAAATTAGATAGAAATCCATAGGGAAGCACAAATGTGATTGTACATGGTCAAACCAAAGTTGCTAAATCTGTCCCATACCTTTACCTGCCCTTGTTGCCCTTCTCTAAGCCTTCTCCACCACTGGTGTATTTTTCAAAGCTGAGGTTAATAAGTTTAATACCCACCCCCTTTTCAGATGGCTGCATACAGTTTTTAATCTCTTTATTATGTAGAAAAATGTATCTCATATCACATAAGAAAATTAGACCCAGGTCACTCTGGGATAATGAGCATCCTCTCTCCTCATGCTCTCTTGTAGCAGCACATCATCAGACTGTATGAAAAGCTCCACGACAAGACCTAAGGGTCCCACTGAAACCCTGTGGGTGGTCTGGTTTGGAGTTCAGAATCAAACAACTTAAGATAATGTGGTTTTCCTCTATTTTGAGGACTGTTCAATCTGATCAGTGCTGTTTGGACATTTACCTATGTTCTGTGCTATACCTATGCTCCCAAACTGGACTTCCCAATGGATAGGACAGCTGGGGCTTCTCAAAAAGGATAGGACAGTTGTCTCTCCACTTTCTCAGTTTTTATGCTCTTCATGCTCTTGTGGCTCAGCACCTTTCTCTCCAGCTCAGCAAACCTACTGGCCTGAACCTACTGTGCATATCTGGCACATGATTATTTAGAAACAATATACATAACTCAGCAATGAAAGGAAAAGGGAACAGTAACAATCAGTTCCCCATTTTTTTTGTGCTGTTGCTACTGATAATACATCCTTGTGCTCTAAACACTGAATTGTAGAGCCCGAAGTGAAAACATACCCATGATTTTGCCACACGAAATGTCAGATAGGAATACACAAAGTGAGAGCAGTTTTGTTTCCTGTTTGTTGTTTCAGCAATCAAGGATCCTGCATTTGATATAAATACACCTCCTGTCTTTGTATGCCTCAGGTGCTGCTGCAGCAACTTTCCTTATAACATTTGCTGATGCATATATATGT
The DNA here is from genome assembly GCA_003676055.1 of Chloebia gouldiae. Taxonomy (NCBI): domain Eukaryota; kingdom Metazoa; phylum Chordata; class Aves; order Passeriformes; family Passeridae; genus Chloebia; species Chloebia gouldiae. The sequence goes on along the minus strand of QUSF01000035.1, from coordinate 1,296,258 downwards.
GTGCAGGGGGGGCAGAGAGTGAGCACAGCACAAGCAAGCCCTGACCCCCATTCCATTCCTTGTCAGCATCCTCATAGGCCCATTCATAACCTGATTTCTCTGGCCCTTCTTGATTTCAGGGAGATTAGCAGTTTTCTTGTGTTCTGATCATCAGTCAAGCCAAGGTCCCACACTGAGACACAGAGGTTTCAAGCTGTGAAACTTTGGCGAGACATTGTCCCCACGTCATAGTGCAAGACTGCACAGAGCATGGCTCCAGGAGTCTTTAGCACACTGAGCTTCTCTGTCCAGCTGAGAGAACAGAATTTTAATTCTAGCCCTTGCAGATGTATTTGCTAATCCCATTGCAGACCTGAATGTACAACAAGATATTAGGAATTTCTCTTCCCTAAGATGTAATTATATAATTTTCTCTCTCTTCCACTCACCTTCTGAATTGTAATTTTTTAATTTTTTATTGTCTTTGTTCTGCATAATTCCCCTCACCCATAGTCCTTGATTGTAAGAGTGGTAAGCAACTCATTATGCCTATGACTGCAGGAGTAATTAAAAGTACTGGAAATCTAGAGAGGACAGAGAAATTAGTATGTGCATGCAGCCACCAGAGAAAGAGGAGTGCTGGCATGATTGAAAGGTATATGCAGGCTCTGCCACCATTTCTGACTATAAATACCTGTCAGATATGGGGGGGGGGTAAGTGAAAGCTTTATTCAGAGCTTTCACATCACTTTTTCCTTTTTTTTTTTTTTTCCCTTCATATTCCATTGCTTAGTACCTTGCAAGTGTGATAAATGAAGGTCATGAATACACATGAGGCTGTGAATTATTTCTTTATGGATACTAGCAAGGATCAGGACCAATTTCCCTGCTGGATCCAGACCATAAGAGCTGTTAAAACCAAACCACACAAACAAACAGGGGATGGAGCTATGGGGAGCTTAAAGCATGCAGGCAGCTTTGCCCCTTAATTTGCATAGGGGGCAAATTGCTTGTTTTAAAACATTGACTGGGACATTTAAGCCATCCTGAGCACTGCTTGACAGACATGTTTAGTTTCTAGCAAACTGGTCTGCTGCACACCTGTCCTCTGCAAAGGTGACAGTTACAGCAAGGTATTGTTTCCAACTTCTCTCTCCCAGTTTGTGCTTCTCCTTGGGAATAGAAAGATCTGTGGGCTGAATACTCTGAGAGGTGGGAGAACAAGTATCAGAAGGGAAACCTTTAAGGAAGGAGTGTAAATAAAAATTCCCCTCTACACCTGTGGGCTCTGAATTATTTACATTAAACTCTCATTTAGAGCTTAATGGCCACTTTTCATAGCACCACATCTCACAAAATGCAAGACTAAGTGAACATACCTGTAAAGTAATACAGCAGAAAATGAGCTTTGGAGGCTGCTTCTTTTCCATCAAGAAAATATCAGTGGCTATTTAAATATTCTGGAAATCTAATGAAAGCTTGCTTCTGATAGTAAATACTGTACAGCTTTTTCATGTAAATTACTAGTTAAATTTCTGCATTCTAGTGACTGATCATATTAATCACAGCAGCAGCACATCACAGGAGGTCAGCTGCATCAGTGGGACCTACTGCCAGGTTCAAAGGCTGCTCTTAGTAATCCCTCATGTACACACCAAGCAAAGAGGAACCTATCTGCAGCCCCTTGCTGGGATTTTACAGTACAGTGGGAGAGAAATTGTCCACAAAATATCTATTCTTAGCAACTGGAAGGATCTTGCTTTATTTGGAGCAGTTTGGCAGCACTGCCTTTGTCTGACCATATCTGTGTTATGGAACCAATACAGCGCTGTCTCAGGTGACAAAATGACAGCTTGTCTGAAGATCTATCAGGTGTTAGAGAAGACAGAGTGAGGAGTGCTGTCTTCATCCCATCTGATCCTCTCCTCCTGAGCTGCTCGTGCTGCTGTCAGCAGAGGTGCAAGTGAAGAGAAATGCAAGTCTCTAGGTTAGTTTAAGATAAATTATTGAAAGTATTTCAAAGATATTTTGGATTCTAGCTCCCAGGAAATAGCCTCTACTCTCCTTTCCCTCCAAAATAAAATTATTCCAAATGCAAGTACCTGAACTAGAGGCCTTATATTGTAAATAAATACACACTAATCAGGAGCATATATCAGAAAGGAAATAAAAAGCAACTCTGTATCATGGGTCTTAGTCTGCATTTACTGAATTAAATGCCAAACATTTCTTTGAAGTGAAGGGTAAGATGATCCAGATCACTGCTTTTGAAGATACCATCTGAAGATACCATCTGAAGATACCACCTTGTGGCATTTAAAAAAAATAAAGCCAAATTCCTTTCAAGCAGGCAAAATAATTTTCTGCTGTATTTCACCTGTATAATTTAAACTGAGCAGGCTTAAATTTGCTTTTCATATACTCAAATGTGTTAAGCTTTTCCCAATAGCATAGTGGCATCTATGAACTTCCCAGGTTCTCAGTATCCTTCCCTTTAAATATAGAAGATGTGATCTGATTTTTCTCTTTTACATGAGGAGCCTGAATATGGCTCCTTGCTTCAAATCCTATTCATATTAAAAATATCTGTAAACACATGCAGCTTTTTAAAAATAAGTGTCACAACACTCTTCCTTGTTTCTATTTATCCCAGTGTGCATTACTGACCACGTGGAGCAACATGGTGTGCCCAACACATCTTTTCCTGTACACAGCACTCACTGACTCGATCCCTCTGAACCTTACCCTTTTATTTCAGGGCTCTCTCGTTGCATCTCATTCTTTAATGGTTTGGAACTAGAGCAAAAAATATTCTAAATGACCAAATTACTTCTATCAGTAACCCACACTCCCATGAATCTAAAGACTAATCTTAATAAAGATAACTGTCCCTTTGGTAACAAGTTAGTAATTAGCTATAACTAAGGACTCAAACTTTTTGACTTGAAGAGATCTGTACTGTGCTGTCTGGGCTTTGTGGTATAACCTCAGAGCTGAACCTCATTTGGAATTTGGCCAAAGATGTCTGGAGAGGTGAAGTCAAGTTGAATAAATGAAGTTTTTAAGACTTAAAGATAAACTTTAGATGTGATATCATTAGAAATTCTGACCCCAGATGAATCACATAAAACTCCTGGAATGGAAGTAATGTGGCTTTGTTCATTCAGCTTTGAAAAAGTCAGACATAGCTAACATCAACTTTGGAAGCAATTAATTTAATCCAGCCATTAAAAATGTTTAGGTCATATATCTCAGAGACTGAAAGGTTGTGATTTCATGAAGCTTATCTTTAGAAATCTTCACCTTAGTAATGGAAACATTTCTCTAAGCATTTCAGAATGAAACTCATGTGAAACCTACAATTTATTATTTCATATAGAATCTGTTCTTGGGCAGGCTATTTCCCCAGGCTTTTCCAGCTTTGGGGCCTGTCATTTTTCCCAGTGTATCTCAAGATTAATATCATTGACACTTTCCTGTTTTCACCTGCAACTCAGCACAAAGCTGCAAACTAGCTGGTGTCCTGACTCAGTGCATTCCAAGGAAGGGTAGGTTTTAGCTGATGAAAGATTCTGCCACTCCAGCTGCATCACCCTAAAACACAGCCACCTCACAGGCACACAGCTGGCTGCCAGGGCAACTTTTTAGGGGAAACACCATAAAACTTTAGAAGAATATGTATCAAAGATACTTTCTTGCTGCTGCTTTCTACGAAGAAGTTTCTCTCCTTTGTGGATAAGCAATCATCATGCTTCAGCTTCTTCCACTGCCAGGCTATTGATGCCATAAAGAGTGACTGCCAGGTCCTGCAGGACAGTGGCCACCAATTTCAGCTGTGCCTGAGCTCCTTATCTGCTCTCTTAGCTGCTTATCTATGCATAGGTGCAAGATAATCAGAAAACTCAGCTTCTCCATCTTAGAGAAAAGCAGAGGCTTCAAAAAACAGTTTCAGTGTCACAGACCAGCTCTGAGGGCATCTTATGAGTTCGTGTCTAGAGCATATTTTGTGAGAGAGCCATAACATGAGAAAAGTTACTCCTTCAGTGAAGGCACTGAAGTATCCAATTAACAAGTTATCAGTTTGCACTAGGACTTATAACATGTCTCTGATCTCTGGTATGAACAGTCTGACTGTGCTCTCTCTCACAAACTGAAGGGTGTCATGTGAGGCCAAATTTTCCTGAGCAGAGCTCCTGGGCACCTCTGCATTCAGCAGCGTGCCAGTGCTGTGGCTCAGCCTGCTCTGCCTGCCCAAAGCCAGGAGGAGCTGACACTCTCCGGGAATATCCCTGAGCCTGTCCCAGGCAGCATCGGCACAGGCTTAGCAGACACTGCCATCTGCATTCAGAAACATGTCAGAGGAGGCTGGAAGCAAACCTGGTAGGTGAAGCTTTCAGTCAGACGATCACAACATCCATTTCCTCAGGGATCATGAGACCAGGTTTAGGGCCCTGAGCACAAGGGATAGGCCAGAGTCATCATTCCAGACATGCTGTCTTTCAACTTTCCCAGGTTTTAGAGGACTTAGAAAAGTTTACCTCTGGAGTGAGCACCCAAACTGAAAAGTTGAAAGCCAGAACTAAACCTTGTAGTAAAAGCATGCCTCTTCTGTAGTAGAGACAAAAGCAAAATTTTCTAAATTTTTAGTAGAGTGCAAGAAATAGCATAAGTTGCTTTTGCCTTTTGTACTCTGACTTTGATTTTTCACTCTGACTTTGCTTCATTCCCGGTCTCCTCTGCTCTGTTTCCCCCCTTCTCACTCTATTTTGTTTTTATTTTTGCTCCTCCAGGTATAATTTCCGAGGCTTCCGCTGGCTCCAGGCTATGATCTTTGCCATAGAAGAAATAAACAGTAGCCCAACTCTCCTTCCCAACATGACCCTGGGATATAGGATATTTGACACTTGCAATACAGTCTCGAAAGCCCTGGAGGCCACACTGAGTTTTGTGGCCCAGAACAAGATAGACTCCTTGAACCTGGATGAATTCTGTAACTGCTCAGAACATATCCCTTCCACCATTGCAGTCGTGGGAGCAACTGGCTCTGGCATCTCCACTGCTGTGGCCAATCTGCTGGGACTCTTTTACATACCTCAGGTACGCTTCCACCTCACTTATTTAGGTTACAGAAGTGGCCTGTTCCTCTCCTCTGCAGAGATTAAGCAAAGATTGCTTTATCTTTGCCATTTCAAATAGAATTTATAGGAGAGAAGCAATAAAATGGCGGGCAGGAGGGGGAGTGTGTGTCATTGTTGTGATAGAATATGTCTTGCTAGCATTCTGCAGTCCCCAAATACAAAGGTTACTAGGCAGCCATAACAACATTTGGCCAACAGCAGCCTAGCCTAGGAGGACTGGAGTCCTCTAGAGTGGTTGAGTCTGGGAATACAGAAGTAACTGTAAGCATTCTAACTCTGCTGGAGCCAGTACCAGCATCTATGGCCCCATCCTTTGGTTTAAGAGGCTTGTTGATCTGCCAAGACCTTAAGTAAAGTACAAGGCTGTCTTAATGCTGGTGCTCTTGATTTTACTTTTCTACACTGAAGTCAGCTTTGGAAAAAGTGCTTGGCCTTATCCATATAAGTGCTACCTTGTATAGCCTAACACTTCCAATCCTTCTCCCAAAATTAATAGAGGTGCCAGAGCTCAGAAGAGCCCTTATAACAAGATTGTGTCAGAATGTGCTCTCAGTCTGTCCTGAGAAATGTATCTTTCCTTCTGCCAGGGCTCCAATTCCCATCTGCACCAGAAATGAAGAAGGAAGGATTCTTGATTGCCCTGTGCACAGTAATATATCTTGTCTGTTGAGTCTTATCAGTCTGACTCCTTTGCACGAGTCTGAAAAACTGGACATTTAGTCTCTGAGCAGGGCAAGAATGGCTTAAGCTGTGCTATCTGGGTATTGCTCAGAGTGGCATTGGAAGCTGGCATGTAATAAACACCCTGATGACATCTTATGGGGCACTGTTGATTTACACATCACATTACCAGGTGAACAAGGGCAGCTGAGAAGGGTTGGTGAGTTCAACTGAACATAAGAGATGTTTGCAGTTCTCAGACTTTCTCTTTAAACAGAGAATGACATTTGTCCTATGAGACAGTAACCTTATCTAGAGGCTGCAGAAAAGGGTAGATGTCAGGAGGTTCGGTTCTGGAACGAAGTCTCAGCCAGGTGGTTGAAGCATGACAACTGAAAGCAGGCTTTTAGACTGGCAGATGTTGGGTAGAATTGTCACAGCCATTTTTAGCAAGGCCATTAGCAAATCTAGGCTTTTTAGGCCCAGCATATCAGTAGGAGTTGGAGGTGTATTTTACAATTAATGTATGGCTCATTACTCATTCTGTTGACGTAGACACTGAAGATGTCACAACTTCTGTTCTGTTTCTCAATACCTGAGGTCTGTGTCCCCTTACAGCACATGTGGCAGGGGGACACATTGCCTGTACTCCTGGAAAAAGGTTGATGGGTGTGAGAGTAACACTGGGCAAGAGCCTGTCCAGGGGAGAGTACAGTTCTGTGAAAGGAAGATTTACTCCTGGGGCCCTTGAAACTGCACTATGAGACCTCCTTTTCTTTCTTCCTGCAGAAACATTCAATAACAGAGTTTAAGGAGAAGATAAGGTTTTCTGTAAATTTCCAATTTGTACAAAATGAACTGTTTATAGAAGACTTTTTCAAATGAGAGTCAGTCCTAAAGAATTCAGATACCAATCTCAAAATGTGTTTTAGAAGTTCTCCAGATCTTTAAACAGTTACTATCTGGGGTTTATGGTTTTCTTCCTACTTGTAGATAAATTATATCCTAAGAGCATGTGGCACTTGTTGTGATTAGGAAAATAAAATACTTCTTGATAGTTTTAGAAAAGGAAATAAAATCCAGTTTTAGCCATAAAACATGGTGGCTTATGAAGCATGGACTGGCTTCTTTGCTGATTCTGGCCAGCAATCAGGAAACAATGCTCAAGTGGCATTACCGTAACACTCTGCAGGATCAAGGAAGCTGATATACATCACATTCTTCTTATGTCAGCTGACAGGGATTGTATATAAAAGGCAAAAGGAGCCTGTTTAAGGTTGGAGTTGGATGTCAAAGGTAAGGAGAGAAAGACTGAGTAGCTTTGTAATGGCAATACCATCCTGCTGTCTCAAGTCTGGTTCAGGACAGAGAAAGCCTGTGTTTTGTTTTAATTTGGTGAATTGCCCTCATTTATCTAGATGGCACATTCTTTTTATTTCTGGATTTGACAGAAATCTTTACTATTTCTCCAATCTAGTGTCCATTTCTCTCCCCCTTGGATCCTTGACCTTGCGGGTGGGCACAGGCTGGCTCCAGCCTCTCGGGTCTGAGCAGCTGCTCCTGTATGAGTGCCTCTGCAGGATAGGCACAGCTAGAAGAACGTACAGACCCTCAGAGTGGATCACCTGCAAACACAGGCTGAGAAAATGTGGTTCTCAGGCTGACAATGGTGCTAGGTAAATGGAGGCAATTTATTTCAGGCATTTCACTTTATGGTGTATTTTCCCTGTTTGCTGTGCTCTAACAGGTCAGCTATGCCTCATCCAGTCGTCTCCTGAGCAATAAGAACCAGTTCAAGTCCTTCCTGCGCACAATTCCCAACGATGAGCATCAGGCCACAGCCATGGCAGACATCATCGAGTACTTTCGCTGGAACTGGGTGGGAACAATCGCAGCTGATGATGACTATGGCCGGCCAGGGATTGAAAAATTTCGGGAAGAGGCAGAGGAGAGAGATATCTGCATTGATTTTAGCGAGCTCATTTCCCAGTACTCAGACGAAGAGGAGATCCAGCAGGTGGTAGAGGTCATACAGAACTCCACAGCAAGAGTGATTGTTGTTTTTTCCAGTGGCCCAGATCTGGAGCCGCTCATCAAAGAGATTGTCAGGAGAAACATCACTGGCAAGATCTGGCTAGCAAGCGAGGCCTGGGCCAGCTCTTCTCTGATAGCCATGCCAGAGTTCTTCCGTGTCATCGGCAGCACCATTGGGTTTGCACTGAAAGCAGGACAGATACCAGGCTTTCGTGAGTTCCTGCAGAAGGTGCATCCCAAGAAGTCCACCAACAATGGCTTTGCCAAGGAGTTTTGGGAGGAGACGTTTAACTGCTATCTCCCTGATGGATCCAAAAGTTCTCCTGCTTCAGCTTCCTTCCACAAGGGCCATGAAGAGGGGCTGGGAGCTGGAAATGGAACATCTGCCTTCCGACCTCCATGCACAGGGGATGAGAACATCACCAGTGTGGAGACACCATATATGGACTACACGCACTTGCGGATATCCTATAACGTGTACTTGGCGGTGTACTCCATCGCCCATGCCTTGCAGGATATTTATACCTGTACCCCTGGGAAGGGACTCTTCACCAACGGGTCCTGTGCAGACATAAAGAAGGTGGAGGCATGGCAGGTAAGCCCTTCATTCGTGTGCCTATGCAATATACCTGCAGAAGGAAAGTTAAGTTGTCCCAAATCCCCTTTAGGATGCTTTTTGTAATCCTGGGTCTCAGACACAGCATAAGGCTCCTGGGATGCAGTGTGTGACTGTGTCTGAGGTAGGTGCATGCTCCTACCCCACAGGGAATGTAAGGTAAGTTGGGCTAGGCCTGCAGTGAAAGGGGTTTAAACCAGGTTAAATTTTCTTGCATTTGCTGCGGGCCAAAAGTGCACACACAATTACCACAGCCTGGCTGACGCAAGGTAACTTGATCATATATTGAGCCTTACATAAACAAGAGGGCCTGGGGAGAACACATAAACAAGGAAAACAGTTTTTAGAGTTCATTTTCTTTGGCAAGCTTTATATCTTTTGCAATCCCACAGCAATTTTCCATACAGGCTTTATTTTTTTCCTCACAGTTTTAAGTTTATATAGGATCAAACTGAAGAAGATTGAGTAATGAAGGAAAATAATGTGTGGCTCTTGGGTAGAAAATGGATAGCTGCTTTGATTTGGCAGCGGTAATTGTGAACTGATGGAATTATATTAATGACCTAGTTCCATTTACCCATTCATTCAATGCATTCTGCCCACTGGCATATGGATCACATTTTGTCTTCTGATCCTTTATGAATACTGTCTACCTTACTATGTGTTTGATCATGCTATCCAATGTGGTATTCACTTTGTGGTGTTAATATCTACTGCATTCTAAACACAATTAGCATGGACTGATGTTGATATGTCAATTATGTAGCAAATTCTGTCTGCCTCATTCTGGTTGTCACAAAACATTTGAGCCCAAACATGCCTGAAATCAGAACAACACAGGTGAATAAATGGAGAATCACCTCCCTATTTTCATTGGTGTTTTCCTCTCTTTGGGACAGTCTAATCAAACTAAAGGCTGCCCTTGCCACAAACTGCAGATGTCAGGTTACATTTACATATGGGAACTGCAGTTTGGTTCCTATCTAGTCTCCATTAACTCAAAAACATCAGTCAGATCAAAGTAAAAGCTTTGTCATGGCATTTATGGGAAACTTGCACCGCTCTAGGTACCTGAATAGGTTTATCAAAACCACTTTACTCAGAGTTGATGAGTGCAAGGTTTGACCCTGATTTAGAGGAATCTTGCAATTGCTGTCTGTAAAGTTTCTGTCTTTCAAAGCTATTCTGCTTTTCAGGAAATACTGGCAGAAATGGGCAAGTCACAGACAGATGTAGCTTTCACTGTTGTCAGTAAAAATGATCCAGAATAAATGTAGTTTAATTCATTCCTTTATGCCTTGTCAGCTTGGAAAGTAAAGCTATGTATTCATATCATTGCTAAGTAAAAGAAGGTGTTTGTTGAAGATTCCATGGTTGAGAAGCATGACCTCCCATTTCTGTGTTGCTTGTTGAGTGCTGAAGGACATACACATCAAAATGTAAAGCATCCTGCTGATCTAGGCATTTGGATATGCATACCTGCCTGAGAGGAGGGAATGAGCAAGGAGTATGCAGAGAATAACCCCACTGGGCAAGAGCAGGGAGTGCTACAATGGAACAGCCTATACTTAAAATGACCACCATCAAATGATGGCTTTCAAGCCTACTTGTGCATTTTTTTCACTTTGTCTCAAAATCAAATACATGAAGAGCAAGTAAATGCCAAATTTGTGTACACACCTACTTCATACAGGCATTGCAGCTCATTGCCTTCAGGAAGCTTTCCTCAGCCCTGGGAGTAATGAGTTCACCTCACAAACATGCAGCCTCCAGCATTTAGAGTGATTTTCTGAGAACCACACAGAAAAAAAAGTCTTTCTAGTAAAGTCAATCTCATTTGCAGTGGTACTTCTGCCAGTGTTCGCTGCCTGCTCCCTTTCTCACAGTCAGGTCAGGCTTTTCTTGATGAGAGAGCAAGGACAGTGCTAGGAGGCCCCCACACCTGTGACTGAGGGCAGCTGCTCATGGTGTGTGCAATTACTGGCCAGGTGATGTGGGGTACAGATAAGGTGAGCCTGCTGAACTTGTGGCTCTATTAACCTGAGCTCCTGTCTGGAGCAGCCTTTGCCAGCAGGGTCAGTGGCTGGGGAGCAAAAATGCTACATTCCACAATTTAATTATGTGCCATTAATTTTGTTGCCTTTCAATGGTGTTATCCTATTACACGTATGAGTTTTTATTGTTATCTGGTAATTGCTAATTTTATGTATTTATAACACAGATCCTCTGGGGGATGTGTTCTGTATCATTTGTGGAGGGTGCTCATGTGGGTGCATATATAAACCCAGGATTTATACCTCAGTGATCAGTTCATTTGAAATGGACAGCCTAGCACAAATCACTGTGACCGAAGTTCTGCTATTAAGAATTCACCATCTATAGGTTAAGAAAGCTCTAGGTGTGTTTCAGCATGGGGAGCACAGGATTTTTGTCTCCTAGGGTGAAATATCAAATACTACTAACTTTCATGTTTACTTACTTATAGCTACTTGATTAAAAAACCATTGGCTCATTTTCTCCACTTGGGTCAGTGATCTGTGACAGATCTTGTCCATAAGCCCAGTCTTGCTTCCTTTTGTTTTACCAGTGCCTCTGAAGCTGACTATGGGCATTCCCAGTGGAGATGGGACTGGCCAGCCTAAGCTGTCTGGCTGCCCAGCATGTGCAGAGATGCAGGTACAGGCAGAGCTGGCTAGCAGGCAGGACAGCTTCCAGGCTGTGCCCAGAGGAACCTGTGCCACTCATTCCACATGCAGAGCTGGCCAGGGAATTCAGAATCCTGCATCTGAAAATGAGGCAGCTGGCACTTCAGAACTCTGCAGAAAATTGCACATTTTATTAGGATGCCTGTGCTGCCCTTATTCTAAACAATCTGAGCTGTCTTGTTTTAAGAATCTACACTGCTGCAAGGCAGAAGATAATCGAGGCGCACACCTTTGCAAGATGCCTGCAAAGGGCAGACAGTATTGTCTGCATGGGCCATTGTTGTGTCCTGCACAATATTGAACAAGATCAGATGAATTACTTCTTTTCACACTGTTTTGTTCAGGTAACAAAAAGGTGCAGGGCAATCCCTGCAAAACAAAATGGATAAATCCCCCAAAACAAAATGGATAAATTCTGTCACTTCGGGGCAAGGCAAAATTTTATAAAAAGAACTAAGAATTAAAGTGCATGGGTGCAAGTATTAGAACAGAAAAAGTCCTTATAAAGGTTTCCAATACCTCTGGCTGTCAGAAGATCACTATTTTCTGCTGGGGAGTTGTGACTTCTTAGGAGATCATATAAAGTAGAGCTAATTCTCTGTGTTGCTCTGGCTGTGGACTTGCCTACCCCAAACACAGGCTCTCCCACAAACTACAGAATGGAAGTTATGGCAAGGGGTGGGATACAGGCTGAGAACTGCTGTACTGATGCTGTCCCTTTGTCAAAATTCCCTGTATTTTTGGCCTATTTCTCTATAACTGCTTTAAATCTGGTTTTGAAGCCCTTTTTTCTTAGTATCTTCCCTGATAAGATTTCTCCAGTCCCTCAGGTTCCTTCATTTTCTTAGTCAAATGTCTCATGAGGCTATTTCTGTGGTCACTTCTAGGAAAAAGTCCATCTGTTCTTTTTTCAGTTCCCCTCTGAGCATTTACAGGAGCCTCCCTGGTGTCTCCCTGTCACTGCAAACACTCTGTGGTCCGGCAAAAAAATAGGGACAAAACTAATAGGGAATCTGTCCTTTAGAGCAAATATTTCCTGTTTCATATTATTTCTGTTTGAGAAGTTGAAAGACCTATCTTTTCTTCGGACTGAGGTCACTCAGTTTCTGCCCATCCATTTGTATTCTTGATGAGCAGCTGCTGGACCTCTCTTAGTTTCTTACAGTAAAAGCATTGTGATTAAATGGGGATGGCCATCTCCCAGTGATCTGAGAAGGCAAAGGTGTGCAGCCACAAGGTCATTTAGCAGAGCATCTTTGGGTTGACTCCCAGACAATTTGCAGGTTGCTGTTACACTGGAGGCTTTGAACTTTGGCATGAGTGAAAAACAAGAGCTCTTCTAGGCACCAAGGCAATGCACACTGCAAGGGCTGAAAAATGTGTTGTGTCAATGATTTGCAGGTTAGAGACATGCTTATGTGTATTACTCTATGCCTGGAAATCTGACTGACCTCAGACTCAGTGAAAAGTTGCCATATGCCGTTCCACAAAATAAAAACAAATACAAAATGGCTTCACCTAGCAACACCTGAATTTTTTAATTACTCTTCTGCACCTCCTAGCCAACAGTTCCTTCCTCAGTGCTGGTGATGTGTGTTGTGAAGAGGTAAAAATGGACTGGTGCCTTCTCCAGCTTTACATTTAGGTGTGTCTGCCTGGCTGGAAATTGATTGTGCAAGGCTTTAAAGAAGTAAATAATGCCTTAGATGCCATAGACCTTTGAGCCTAATGGATTATCTAATCAATTTTTGTGTCTATTAAACTAGAGGCCAGTCTGAACAATTCAAAACCAGCTGCTTTGTGGTATACAGAATTAAACAGTATCAGAACAGCTATTAGCTATGGCTGGTGGGAAAATCAGTAATTTGGGGCGAATCACAAAGAAAACAGAGGAAGCTGTTGAATGTCAGGCAACTGCAAAACCTTGCCTCCTCTGCATTACAAATGCACTGGAGATGTATTTGTTGTGAACAGAAGGCAAGAGGTATGCCTTTGTTTTGGGAGACAGAATTGAGAGGGACACTACTTCAACCACACACAGAAATATGGGGGTCAATAGAGCAAACGCAGCTATTTCCCCACCAGACCAATAACAGACAATTGCTTATTCATCAGTTTGAAGATAACAACTTGCCATCAGCTGAGAACATCAACTAAGCAGACAATAGATGGAATAATATTTAAGTCTCTCTACAGCTAAAAGGATAGAGACTTAACTGGATTCACCAGTAGAAAATGTGCTAGGAAACAATTGCCCTGACAAGGCTGCTAGAAGAAGGGCGAATGAACTGCAGGCAGAAAATACAACAAAGGAGTTATGGTTATTAACTATTAAGTAAAGAATGGCTGAGATTCTTCTGAATTGGGGTGGTACACACTGCCTGATGACCAAACCCACAGTGTTCTTGTCTGCCCCTAAGCACATTGAATTTTTCATATAAGTCACTTTTAATATAGTCATTTATGCACTGCTTTAAAATATAAAAGCTGTATTTTAAAATAACTTTTTTTTATATTTATTAAGTACTTCTCTCAGTTGGAGAAAAGTCAGTTTTTCAGCTTATAGTGGGAATTTTAGGGAAAGCTCCATAAAATGCTTATACAATGTCTCTCTGTAACAATTTCAGATAACAATTATCCCTTGAATTACCAAGACCTCAGATGCCAGTATCTGTTACAAAGACACAGCATGTCTTTGTTGCACAAAAGAATGTAAAATTTCTTCTAGGACTAACCTTTCCTGATACTACTCACAAATGGAACTGGCGACAAAGGGCACCTTGAGAGCTTCCTAAAGGCACTCACAAAGTGGGATGAGGAAACAAGTGGATATATAAAAAATTTCCTTTCATCCCACGATGGGGTTGAAGCTAACTTCAAAGTCATTATAATCATAGCATAGGTTATTATTTCATTTCCTTCTGGGTAGTCAGCTATCTTCACAAATGCTTTACTAACTAATCACAGTTACTTATCCCCAAAGTGAACTTTTATGCACTATGAAGGACTGGTGTTGCTCCTCACAGAAGTTAGAGGAATGAAAGCAAATTACTTTTTACGGACCCCTTTGCCTTGTAGAATTATAAGAGTGATCTTCAAACTGGACCAGAAGCAATACTTTGCTCTGAAAGGACCTTTACCAGTGCCTGTAAGAAGAAAGACATGAACGACTGAAGAAATCAAAGTCTTGACATGAGATTTCTTTGTTGGCCAAGACTTATATTGACAGAGGAAATGGAAAAAACAGATTTAAGCCAGTAGGCAAGTGGAAGATGTGCCCAGACACAGTAACTGAATCCCCTGGAACATTAGTTGACCATTCATGGGACCTCTGACTGTGCTTGCACACTCTGAATGTCTGAAACACTTGCATGAGTGCAGTTAACTCACTGTGACTATAGGAAACTTTGGGACTCATTTTTCACCCCCATGGATAGTACTTCTTGAATCAATTATAAATAAGCATTGAACTCAGGCTTCATGAATTACCATGGTTCTGTTAAAAGGAATGACACCTAGAGTGCAGAATCTGTTGGTTCTCATTCTAACAAAGAGCTTACCCAAGCATTGAAGGAATTCATCCTGTAGCTCCAAATAGGAATGAATTTACAGTCGAAAGCTCTGACTTTCTCCTGGCCTAGAGAGCAGCACAGATCTTCAAAGCAGTATCAGCAGTGCTCTGTGTGAAATGCAGTTTCAGACCTCACTGGGACTTTGAAGAGACTGATCCATAATGGGCTGTTTGAAGAAAGTGACAGCAAAGGACTGTAAAGGGACATATCTACACAGATGTTTTCTGCACAGCTGGGCAAGGATGGCATTAAATGCCTCCCAGAAAATAAACATTTCAATCTTGTGTAAACAAAAGAGAACATATATGAATTATACTACTTGAAAACACAGAACACTTGAACTTTTGGGTCTACTAGTAGCCTTAATAATCGGAGAATTTTCTATGTATTATTTAATATTAAACTTAAATTAATAAAAGAGCCCTATCTTAAGCTGTTAGGTACTTCACTGTAACACTTATTCTGCAATATGGTAATGTCCCAAGAACATTAAAGCATCATTTACTCAGTTAGGACTCCTGCCAATAGATCCTTCATCCTTAATACACAGCAACCTGGGCTATTGTACCCAATGGCTTTCTCCATATTATATTTACTGCAAGTGAAAACCAAAGCAGTAATGGCATCAAGTCTAGACTAAGTGGCTCTGATTTTCTTTCATACTATGGCTAGGTAGGTAAAGACAGGAGCGCACAACACAAAATACCATCTAGCAGCACTGACAATTAAGTTTCATTGTACCTGTACAATTGCCTTTTTACTGTCTGGAGACCATCCCTCTACACAAAACCTCAGCAGAAACCTAAAACATGTTTAAACAGAGTCACTTTCCAAATGATCATGCAGCTTGAAATCCTTTGTATAATTAATTATGTAAATTTATGCCAAGTTCAGGAAAGTAAGTAATCTTGATCCAGCTAAAGGCTGCTTCACATCAAATGTAAAACCTAGGTATTTCATTTCTGAAAGGCTATGTTTGACAGCCAAAGTTGTGTTTAGCAAGATTTATTTTCCCCAAAGATATGCTGACTGGTAGACCTTTTCTTTAATTAGTATGATCCATGGCAAGCCACGTCTCTTGTCACAGATCATGTCTGATTTTCTGTTGGGATTTACTGACCTTTAGTTTCATTGGTCCTTACTTGGGCTTGCTTTATTAGATTTAAAAGTCCAGATGAAGTATGCATCATTTTTCTCCATGTAATATTTATGCACATTGATCAAATTATTCCTTGGTCTTACCTTGATAATTTAAACAGAGTGGTCTTTTAGTCATAAGGTATGTTTTCTGCTTTAGTTCTATACCTTGTCCATTCACTCATACCTCTTTTTGGCATGTATTTAGTATTCCTTGAACAGACTCGGCACAGCCAGACAGTGGAAAAAAAATTCCACATTTGCATACTCCTATTGCTTCTTCATTTGTAGGAGCACAAAGTACCTGAGCCTTCCGTGCCACCAGGTGCAATGGAAAGGTCACACTTAGTTGCCAGTAATCCTTTGCAGCAGGTGGTACCCTTTCTGTGCCGGGTGTGAATTCCTTGTTCCTTGAGGCACAAGCCTGAATTTCACTGTATTAAACACATATATTTGAAAGTAATCTGAGGGGAAATGCTTTTTCTTGAATATTATTTACCGTTGCCTTAATCCATGAATTTTCAGCAAATTTTGCCAGCAGTGCTTTTGTAGCTGCTGCCAGGGTACTGATGAACATTTGGAAAAGAGTGAGTTGTTTACTGAGGCTGGAGGGATTCCCCATGAACTGATGATCTGCCTCTGTTGACGTCTGTTGGGTAATTCCTGATCCATGTTACATGGAGTATAAAGCTCAGTTATTTCACTTCTGAAGGGTTACATCTGTCAATCCAACTTGAATTTAAGACCTGTATTCCTCAAATGTTACTAGGTGGCAGCAATTATGTTTCCATCATACAGTTTTGTATTAATTGCTCCTCAGTCCTAAATTCTTGTTTTCCATTGTTTTTCCTGTGATTCATGTCAGGCTAACCAGCCTTTGGCTTCAGAGGACCTCCCTCTGCCTTTTACAGTATTGTCTTTTCTTGGCAGCTGTTGCAGCCCACCAGAGGCTGAACTGAGCAGAACCTTGGACACAGTTTTGGGAATGCATTACACTTGCAGGAGCAGCAGAAAGGTAGATTGGGGGTGCTGTGGAATAAGATTAGATAGCATATTGACTTTGTCATTTAAAGCCAGTGGTATTTTTATGTGTATATCATAAACCTACTGTATTAGTGCTCTCTTTATTGCTCATGGACTGCCGTGATGAACTGTCTGGTTCTGTCAGCTTTTTAAATCCATTTTAAATTGCTCAGGCTGCCCTCTAATCTCTCTTTAAGGACCTTCTACCTCAGTTAATGTCACATTATGGCTCCAAAACAAGTGCCCTTATGATAAGAATGTCTGTGATTTTTTTCTAATAGCAAGGGTACTAACGCATCATTCATTTAGCTTTCCTGCTCCTCCTCAGCTCTCTCTTTAGGATTCCATCCTCTTTAGCTGCCTTACAGCTTACTTAATGTAGTGAGGATCTGGCATACATGACACCTTTCAATTTTAATATGTTCAAGGAACTTCTTATACATTGCCTGGTGACTTTTTTCTTCTTTGCTCTCCAGGATTTGTTATGTTCTGCTTTCTGACAATACAACATCTGTGGTTTTCAGTCTTATTTGGATGTTCCATGTTGTATTAGTGCTTTTAGAGCCCACCATGATAAATACTGCTATTTGAGCTATGTTTGTATTATGAGGATGGCAACGTATCATCACTTTCTAATTAATAAGCTTTTATTTTAATGAGCACAGGCAAACTTTTGAACTGAAAATGAGTTTGTCATGCATATGGTACAGTCAGTCCTTTCCTCTAGCTTGTTCATGGATTTTTTTCCATTCTGTGGAGTTCCATAATCACTGTCTTATGCTTGTACAACATCAGAGCAGAGAATAGTCAGAAGCCTCCTTGATTTTATATAGCATTATATGCTGCATCTAGGGGTTTTCCACAGACATTATTTTTGATTTTGCTGCCATAACCTTTGTCCTGATTCCTAGGAAAAGAATTAATGCTCACAGAACTTAAGGAGGGGAGAGATGCAGTCACTTCAGCCATTTCTCCCCACAAGAAACCTACTGCAGTCAGTAGATCAGATTAAGTCTGTTTGGGATGGCACTGAACTGGGATTGAAGCTACTCCAGATGCCCTAACTCCTGAAGTTGCTTGTAGAAAGGACTTTTTTGGGCTCTAGGGAACTAATATTACACTATAATGCTTTGGGCCATACAAATATGTTGGGAGTACCATCATACAGCTGGATCTTAATTTAAAACAGAAAAAGGGAAAATGTTAGAGGTAAAAAAGTATTTTTCTACTCTCGAGCTAGTCAAATTCACATTTCACAAATTCAAATTTCACAGTGATGGAAACATCACTGTCCAAACCAGCATTTTGACAGACTCAAAATTAATTGTTACCCCTTTTTCCCACTAAAAATAAGTAATTACTGTTTTAAAAAGAGCTGTCACTTGAAGGTCACACTTTTGAGTTTGACTTTAAAAAACATGTTTGTACTGAATTTCATTTGACAGAATTTTACATTTCCCTGTGTAAATCTTTGGTCACACTGGGTGAGATAATTATTCTTTACCATAGCACACCTATGTGAGGTGCTGTTTGCTATCACCTAAGAATTACACAGTACAGGCTCAGGACAGTTGTTCTATGGACAATTGCATTTAGAACTGTAAGTGTGCACAGGGCCAGCAGGAGTTGTGGAGAACCTTAGGGAAAGAAAATATACTGGTCCCATCCTTACTGTGTCCTACAACCTCCTAACTGATGATTAAATCAGTCTGGAAAAATCAGCCATGCAATGCCAAAATGTTGCAAGGTCATTTCTTGATTCCTTTGGGAGCCTCTGTGATTCATCAGACAAGTCTTTTGAAAGCATTTCAGACTCAGGTTTGCAACAGAACTGAGGCATCTGCAATCACCATTAAATACTATGTGGGTTTTTCTGAAGTATCACAATTGGACCTAACTTGTGCAGCCTCTGTTATGAAATCCACTAGGCTTGGGCTTTTGATTTCTTTCTGGACATCCTTGTAAATATGGTACTGTAGCAAGTCTGATCCTAAATCAGATTAGTCCCATTTTATATTAGTCCCATTTAGAAATGCTTGCCTTTGACATTTTTGGTTTAAGTTACTTGCTTCTTAAGTTACTACTGCTGTAGTAGTAGCTATTGATTTGTTCATTTTGTCACCTTTCATTGTCAAGAAAGCATCAAAGCTGCTGCAGTTTTTAAGCAGCAGAGAAGAGTCACTTGGTTGCTGGTGAGAACACCACATAAGCTGACCCATAAAGCCCAGTTACAGGCACTAAAACTGGTCCTTGTCTTAGGAAACTCTAGGCTTCACCTTTCCAAACAGACTAAGCACTCACAACATAGAATGAGACAAGGAAAGCACCTTGCACCTTCCTCTGAGCAGCAAGTGAGGGTATTTCCAACATAATCCACATGAGTTCCTTGCTCTCCCAATTTCTGCAAGTTTCTGCTGGAGATCCTGCTCCTCTGTCACAGAGAAAGGACATAATGTATGCATGGGTCCCCATGTCAGCACCAGTGCTGCCCCTCCTCAAGGACAGGACACTGGTCAATGGAAGAGGCAGAGAGAGATCCAGCCCCCTTCTGCCTCGGGATCATATCCTTGACAGAAGCAGAACAGAAGCACTTATCAATTACAATATGACAATCAGCACATCTTGACATGTAAGCTGGATGTCCTGTATTTCTCTGGAGACCTGAATAAGGTCAGTTGCCTTTGCAGGGACCGGAGTCTCTGCTTTGTGATATATACTACTATATATCTTTCCCACAAATCACTGTGTGCGACATAAACAATTAAATAATTCCATGCTTTCATTTCTCTTGAAATGGAGGACTGACTGTCCAAGAGCTATCATCACAACCTATGGACCCCTCTTAATTTAATTTATTCTTTCTTTCAGATCAAATGACTTGAACTAACAGCTTGTTCCAGAGGACATTTGTACTCTTGGTGCTATATTTTCAGTATAATTTTTTCTTACTTTCATATCCTAATATTTAGTTTGCTCTTCCCACTGCATAAGGAACAGAGTGTTTTTACTGAGCTGCCTACAATAATGAACAGGTCTTTGTCTTGAGAGGTTAGTTAATTTTCTTCAATAAAGATTATGAATAGCTTAAATTATTACTTCTAACATATGGCATGTTGTTTGTGTCATACAAATTTAATTGTGTTATCCAATGACCTTCCCAGCTTTACAAGGAAATAATTCGGTTCTTATCAAAGCATAACAACATTGAATGTTCTTGAGTTATGCTCAGGCTTCACACAGCTATTCTTGAGAATTGAATGAGCTCTTGCTTTCATTCTGTTTTCAGTTCAGTGCAGATCTAACATTTCACCAGAGCTGGATGTCCATCCTGTCTTGCCAAATTTCCCTTGGAGTAGTGTCTGTGTATCTCTGGCTGACCATCAATTCCTCTCTCTTTGACACCAGCCCTTCTTCCAGAGTCTATCTCCTTTTGTTCATCTGCCCTCTTACCAACCTGACAGTTTAATCCTGGAATACAGCCCAGGCCTTGCACAGTAGGTGCTGACTGGTTTTCATTATTTTGGCATGAAGTGCTCAGCATCCGAACTACACGCCAGGCACTCCTTGTGCATGCAGCCGGATGTGTGTAACAGACAGACATCCAAATTTCTTCTGAGGTATTTACAGTGAGAATCACAGCTCTGTTCCTGGGTACCTTTCAGCTTCTCCACCTAAGATACCCTTATAGTGATAAAAGTATTAACAGTCACTTACTCAGAGCAGTAAACCAATACACACACCAGGCAACTTAGGTGGAATCTGGTTACCAGAAATAGAACCTAAGGGAATGGCCTGAAGCTCTGTCAGAGGAGGTTTAGATTAGATATTAAGATAAGTTTCTTCACCAAGCGGGTGGCTGAGCACTGGAACAGGTTCCCCAGGGAAGTGGTCATAGCACCAAGCCTTGACAGAGTTCAAGAACCATTTGGACAGTGCTCTAAGTCACATGGTGTGATTCTTGGGGTGTCCTGTGCAGGGCCAGGAGTTGGATTTGATGATCCTTGTGGGTCCCTTCCAACTCAGAATATTCTATGATTCTGTGAATGTAGCAAGCGGTGTGAGGCAATGAAGCACATTCCTTCACTGGCTGAAAAATTCCTTACCTTCTGAACAGCTTTTGGAAAAAGGTGAGATTCATGATGTTGGCATATTCTGGCATCTTGGTTTTAAAAACAGCATCAGCACTACATGCTGAACCTCTTGGTGTACAAAGGGCAGCAGGGAAGAAGGAGAGGTTATAGAGGGGAAGGAAAGTCCAGCTCCTGATAGCAAGAATAATGCTTTGGACAGAAGGGTGAAATTCATCTTGCCCTGCCTCAGGCTTCTGGAAACAGGTATTACTGACACAGGGGCCCAGAGCCAGCACCTTCCTGCCTGCTCTGCTCCTGTGTGTCAGAACTTGTTGATGTTGTGATGACAGCACTGCCTTTCAGAGAGCCCAGGAGCTGGCCCTACAGAAAAAAGGGCAGAACAAGATATTCCAAATTAGAGAATGCAGCAGAAATCGAGGATTTTATACAGAAAGTAAAAACTTGAGTTTTGCTAGCCTGTAAATGAAGATTGACACATAGGTAGTTGCAAGTGAAAGGAAGAAAGAAAAAAAAAAACACCAAAAAACTGTTGCTTCAAACAACAATTCCCTTGAAGTATTTTATGAGTGGCTCATTCAGAACTGGCCTGAGCATATATTACCTCATGATACTTTACCACTGGCAAAACCCTGGTCCTGTGCACCATAACCCATGGCCTAATGCAATAGCTGATCTCTCAAGTCCTTATGCCTGTTACAGCATTATGAAGGCATCTTCTCCATGTGCTTGATGAGAGATCTGAAACAAGAGAGAAGACTGGGCCCTCTGCAACTGAAAGCAAAAGTCAAGACTTGCCGTGTTGAGGACAATTGCCAGCTTTTCATTTTCATTCACACTGAGCCATGATGTGGTATTTTTGGCTGCTCTCAGCATGGGCCCTCTACCAAACCAAAGAGAAAAACATGTGGTACCTAGCAGAACTGTTTTACAGGCCTGAAGAGAGATAGGTAGACAAAAATTAAAACTTGAGCATGGGAAAATGTATATTAATTGTCAAGACAGGATTGCTTGCAACTGCATGTTAAGAGGGGTAATTGTCTTTTATATGGTGACAGAAATCTATAACGTGCCCAGGTTCTCTTCCGTTGCAGGACCATTTGACCTAGGGAGAAAAAACATCAGAAAGAAACTGCAGAAAGAAGCCAAGGATATGAAACCTTTGACAGTATATGGAGACTAGTTCAGGACCTGTCAGAGTTGAGACAAAGTAAAGGACAGCTCATAGCACACCTGGATACTGACGTTTATTTATGTTTATTTAGAAATTAACAAGACTACAACTTTTAACTGCTTGGTATCTCACACACTCTTGCTTTGCCCACAGTGTTACATCACCAGGTCTCACCTTCACTTCATGATAGGGACATGGTGGAGGTCTGTCAAGGTGGAAGTTCTCACTGTACACTGTGCAGCTTCTCTCAGGTGCCTTTCTCAAGCATTACTGGCCAAGGTTACTGAGCATCCCCCAACATTTGTCTCCACGCATATCCTTCATCTGCAGGATCTTGCCCTACATCCAGTGTTTTTCATCCAGATATGATCTTCACTTTCATGCTTCTAGCCCTGAGCCTTAGGTTTTGGTTGCAATCAGCCTTCTAACTGGTGGATCAGTCTCCAATCTTATTACTAATTGGAGTGTTTAGGACATGCCACTATTGTTTAGTCCAGCTGCTATAAAAATGTTCAACTAGTTTGAGGCTTGTGCTTCAGAGCACAGCTTAAAGTTCAGGTTTGGGCTATCTGCTATCTGACAGCATCCAAAATTTAAAAAGGATGTTTTTGCCTGCCACCAGCCTCAATACTAGTGACAGAAAGCGAGTGTGTACTGTAGATCAAGAAAGAGCAGAGAAAGGAAGCTGGTAAAACAAAGGTATTAGGTGGAGATTGTTAAAAGTGAGACAGCATCCTTCAAATAACTGAGTTATGTTCAGTGAGTAAAATTGGAAGATTCATAAACTCTGGCAGATTAAATGTACAAATAAAATAAAACAGCCCAGAAAAATGAATTAGTAATATCCTGAAATGGGGTAAAACTCATAAATCCTATTTTAAACATTTCAGGAGTAGGATTGTTAGCTGAGCCATAGATTATCACTGCAAAAGACAAGGTAAGGCCATGACACAAGAAAAGTGTGCTCCTCATGGACAAACTTAAGAAGGTCTAGATATTTATGGGGGATTTTTAGAGGATCTGTCTAATTGAACTGACTATAGAAGAAACTATGGAACACAAGAGCAAAATGAACCTTGATACTTCAGGGCAAGTGAACAATATTCACACAAAGGATATGCCAGATCTCACAGATGAAGTAGCAGAAGAGCTGGCTTCAGTTTCCATCTCCTCATTTGAAAAATCCTAGGCCCTGAGGTCTAGAAAGCTGAAAGATGAGACATCAATTTTCTGAAAGGGTTCTGGAGGAGATCCAAGGAACTAGAAGAGCCTGATTGAGCACAGTGTTAAAAATTTGGGTTTAAAAATTTAGGAAGGAAAAATGGAATATACTGAGGAAGAATGACCATGACTTCTTTAAAGAGAAACCTTACCTCACAAACATCCTGAAGTGCTTTGAAGGCTTTGGGATGCATATGGATAAGGGAACTTCTATTCACAGAGTATGCTTAGGCTTCTTGAAGGCATCTTCTGGTAGTCTGTCAGCAAATTCAGAACTTATGTGTGTGTTGGTTGAAAGATAGTCAGCAGAGGATAAAAATAAATTATAAGACCTGACTTAACACAAATGAAGTTGATCAAATCTATGGTGGACTCCTTAGGTTTATCTGAATATTAGTCAAAAAAAGCAAATGCATTTTTAAGAATAGTCACACTGGAAAAGGGACAGAGAGGTAAACAGGGTGTCCTGGGGTCACTTTCTCAACCCTTTGGTGCATCTCTCTTCAGTATCATGTGCAGGACACAGAACTGATGAAGAAGACTGGGAATGCTTGGAGAAGGGTCAGTGAAACAGCTTCTGTACAAGATGTAGCAACATCAGATAGGGCTCAGCAGCCTGAGAAAGAGTTGTCTGAAGAGAGGTGATTGTAAAGTCCTGAGAGGCATGGAAATGATGACAGGCAAATGACAGTTCTTTGTGAACAAAATCTTGAAGGTCATCAAAGGAGATTTATAGCTGCTCTGTTCCAAAAAGGATGAACATGTGCTTGTCTCATAAAATATAGGTCTCTGTGCTGTGGGAGGCTGTGGATATGAAAAGTTCACACAGGTGCAGAACACGAATGTGCAACATCATGGAAGAAAAATCCACCCAAAGGTTATCAGGTACAAAACCTCTGGCCCAGGAAGTCACTGAGCTGCAAAATGGGTGAGGGTGTTCAGGGGAAGTACCACAGCCCCCGTGCTCCTATTGTAGGTATTGGCTCTTGGCCACAGTCTGAAACAGTTCCTGGGCAGGTGAGCTGCCAGCCTGGTCTAATACTACTGCATTTGTGTTACAGCTTTATGATCCTCCCATAAAAGTGGAAACCACATGACCCAGAATATCTAGCCTGGATAAAGTATGGGATGCTGCATGGCTGGGAATGGCCTTACCAGGAATAATGGGAGGGTGAACTAGAGGGCAACTTACAAGTCCTTTCTGATAATAGGTGTTTTAATTAAAAGGCAGTACAATTCAACATGAAGTCTGTGACAGAGAGAAAAGAAGGAAAAATTACAGAAAGAAATATCTGAAGACAGCAGCTTGCACAATGCTCTCCCCACCAGCTGCTGACAGTGTATCCAAGCCACAAGGTCAGCACTTCTTTCATAATCTCTTGGTTCCAGGGTATGATACACCTACCCCTGACACATGCTGTTGGCCTGGCTGAAGCAGGGTCTTTTAGGTCTTTGTGGACTGAGTCCTGGTTATGTATGTTTCTATCTTTAGTTACAAAACACATTATTAACTGTAAAGCCTTTAGCTAATCGTTGATAGACTGGGGACTATAAAATAGTGCTGTGGTTATTCAGAGTCTACAACTTCCTCTTTCAAAGTTTAGTGCTTATATATTGCTTGTCTGTTTAAACTGTATTTTCACCCTGTAAAGAGCAGAACTTGTAAGATACAGAGATATGATCCTGGGACTTTCTTGTTCTCTAAAAAAGGAACATGTTCTGGTACTTCATTTTACAAACTGCCCCTCAGAAATTTAAATTTGAAGAAAACTGTTGTTTTCTGGAAAGGAAAAAAAACAGGCTTTGTTATTTCTGTTGTTCCTGTTGCCTCTCCATTTGGAATTTTAATCAGGTCATGTGCCTTTCCTGCATGAACTGATACACATTTTGTACCCCCTGGCTACAGTTGCAGAGCTGAAGCTGTTATACTATGCCTGGGGAAAGACAACATTAAGTGCAGATCAGTGCTCTTATATGCTTTTATATGAATTAACAGTCAGACAGACATATCAGGTGATACATGAAATAATTTATAACCTGAATCCTCAAGTGTAGTGTGTGTGTGTGACCAAGGGAAAGATCCTATCAAACTAATCCTACAAAACCCACTAAAAGCCAGGGATATATATTACTTTTTAGGAAACATAACAGCAGGAGGGAAGGCCAAGGAACAGACTAATTAATATGAATGTTATGAAAATAAGAAAAAAAAAATTGCATTAAGGGACTCCAGAAGTTTCTCCACCATTCATCTTGCTGACCCTAAGGCAAGTGAGCCTCCTGCTTCTGCAGCTGACCAGGAGAAGCAGGACTTGAACTGAAGAATCTTCAATATGCCTCTTGCAAGATTGTCTCCTAGTGTGTGTAGCAACTGCAGTCAAAACAAGGGCAAGGTCTCCTGCCTATGCAGGTAACAGTCCAGCCAGCAGTGATACTCAGGATATCCTGGTGTCATTCAGAAGGATGCAGTAGTGCTGCATGAGTGTCATACTGAGTTGGAGTGAGGAGAAACATGGCATTAGGCTCAATGTAAGGACAAACCTGATCTGGACATCAAAGCTGCAGCTGTCACCCTGTGGTAGGTGCCAGAGCCTGCAGAGGAATGTGAGCTGCCCTGCTGAGCACCTGCACTGCTGATGAACAAAGTTTCTGGTAATAACCAGACCACGACTGAAGCCCCTGTGCAGATGAGGCCAAAGTGAGGTGAGGCAGTACAACAGATCACTGTGGGGCTGCAGACCCTGTCACCCATTCTGACCTCAGAGCTGCTTCTGCTCTGCTCTCACTGTCCTCTGATGGAGCTGGGCAAGTAGCACCTTCCTGGGTAGCCCTCAGGAATGAGGGGAATGAGAGATGAGCAGCAGTCTCCTATTTCCTTACCCAGCAGGCAATGCCCAGCTCTCCACAGCAAAGGGCCAGCACAGAGCACCTTCTTTTGCTGAGTCCATCAGAGGGTGAGCTCTTCCAGGGACAGGTCCTGGTTCTTTGGTGAGATCATTCCAAGTGCACACCTTATGGGTGAGCTGGTCTCCACAGGAGGGGCAACAGCAATGAGAAAGACAGAATAAAATGCTGCCTTCTCTGTCTTACCCATTATTCAAAGACAGAATACTGTAGCAATATTTTTATATCCTTCCAGCAACATCACACAAGCTGAAAAGGTTTTGTTGGTCACATCCTTTGTAGTACTACAATGATTTTTCCAGACTTTCTCAGGCTGGCATTGAAACAGGCAGTAGGAGGAGGGTATCTGTGGCTCTGGGGATTTTAGCTTGAGATAGGAGGATCCCAAAAGGAAACGGCAAAAAATGAGACAATTTAGCAAAACTGACAGGAATTAATGAAGTGATTCTGTTCCCCTGTCCCTGTGTTTCCAGGTGAGAAGGATTCATCAAAACATTATTGTCTGTTCTGTCTGTAGGGTTAAGAGGACTCTGCCTGCCCAGACAAATTGATTTAGTTTTGACTTCTCTTACATTTTGCCATCCAGAGTTGTATGTTTGGGCACTCATGGGTAGGGGGAAGAGGGAGAGAGAAAGGGAGAGAGACTGGGTTTACAAGCTGTCACAGGCAATAGAAGCACAGCAGCAACTATGCTGCTGGGGTCTAGGGGCAGCTGACAGCCAGGACCCCTCAGAGTCACCTCATCTTTCCATGGATGAGCTGGAGAGAAAACTGATAAATGTCTAAACCAGCAATTATTTTCTGAACAGAAATATGATATGGATGAATGATACCACAGTTGCCAGGACAGGCTTTCTTTCATGCTGCAGTTTCTTAGGTCTACTTGTTAGGCTGTCTAGATCATGAACTTTACAACTACTGTTGTCCCTGGGATTAGGAACATGCAGCATACTGGAGAGGCAGCTGAACATGAGCCAGCTGTACCCAGGTGGCCAAGAATGCCAGTGGCACGTGGCACTATCAGCAATAGTGTGGCCAGCAGGAACAGGGCAGGGATTGTCCCTCCATATACAGCCCTGGTGAGGCCACACCTCCAATGCTGTATCCAGTTCTGGGTCCTTCCCTACAAGACAGACACTGAGGTGCTGGAGCACATCCAGAGAAGGTCAACAGAGCAGGTGAAGGGTCTGGAAAACAAGTCTGATGAGGAACAGTTGAGGGAAGGAGGGGCCTGTTTAGCCAGAGAAAAGGAGGCTTAGGGACCTTATCACCCTCTATAACTCCCTAAAAGGAGGTTGTGGCAAGGAGGAGGTTGGTCTTTTCTCACAGGTAACAAGTGACATGATGAGAGGAAATGGCCTTAAGTTGTGCCAGAGAAGGCTTAGATTGAATATTAGGAAAAAATTCTTTACTGAAAGGGTGGCCAGGCATTGGAATAGGCTGTCAAGGAAAGTGCAGAAATCACTGCTCCTGGAAGGGTTCAAAAAAACATGTAGAGATGGCACCTGGGGACATGGTTTGGTGGTGAATAGAGCAGTGCTGGGTTAATGGTTGGACTTGATAATCTTGGAGGTATTTTTCAGCCTTAGTGATTTTATGATTCTATATAATACTTAAAGGCATAAGGTGAAAATTACAGGGAAGAACTCCTGGGAACAGGCAGAATGTGATTACTTTCAACTATGCAACCATGAGACAGAAGCCCAGAAAAAGTGGTAAGAATTCTTCAGGTCTGCCATATGGCAAATGAGGTTGATTTGTTGGGGTTTTGTTACTGAAGTGCATTGGGCTTGGGTTTTTTTCAGTTGAGTCAAGTCTGAGTTGTTTCTCAAGCACTTCTGTTTCTGAGTGATCAATCATCCAGAGACTAGAGATACCGAGAGCATTCATGCAGTGGTTGCAAGAGCAGGGTGAGAGCAATGCATGGGTGACTGAAACACATGAGAGGCTGCTGCCACTTCCCTGGTCCTAACAAAGAGCTCTGGGCTTGCAGAGGTGACTCAGAGGAGCAAAGAAGAATGTTAAATGGATGATGGAGTAGCATCAGTAAGTGTTACTGACGGGTTGCCAACCACCCAGAGGGCGGTTGTTTGCTCATGTGATCAAAAACCTTCTACTGCTGCAAATAAAAGATTTTAAGAGATTAAAGTTTGTAGCAAAGTGATTCCTCCCAGTTCCGTCCCTGTAGCAGATGTGTGCTGTGGTAGGGTTGTAACACACAGGCATTCATAGTGTCTCTTTGTCTCTCTCTAGGTTCTCAAGCATCTGCGACACTTAAATTTCACCAATAACATGGGGGAGCAAGTGGATTTTGATGAGTTTGGGGACCTGGTAGGAAACTACTCAATAATCAATTGGCATCTCTCTCCGGAGGATGGCTCAGTTGTCTTTGAAGAGGTTGGGCACTACAACGTTTATGCCAAGAAAGGGGAGAGGCTTTTTATCAATGAAAACAAGATCCTATGGGGTGGATTCTCTAAGGAGGTAAGTGCTTAAATTCTAGCAGCAATGTTTTCCAGGTCCACAAGCTGAAATTTGATCTAGCCCTGCACACTCCTCATATTATGGCTCTTCATGCATTCACCTTACTGAATACACAGTCTCTGCCATAGTCTTTCATACCCTACTTATACACTAAAATAACAGACAATGTCTCCTCCCCTTTTGTACATTTGTTCACCTTGAGTATTAATGTTTTAAAATATGTCTGTTTTTCCTAGCCCAAGCAGATACAGTAGAATTTTATAACAGGGTTTCAAAAGAAATGAAAAATTCATTACCCAAGTCTGGTTGTTGACTAAATCAGTTTTTCCTGAGCTCAGTAGTTTAATTGCTGAAAAGAGCCATCTCTTTCACTCCCATTTTCTCTGTATCAAGAAGTGTCTCTTCTTGCTCTTAGTTGTATTTACAACTCTTTCTGCTAGCTTCACCCACCAAGTCCCAGAGCCTTCCTCACTCCCTTGCCTTGCAAACCAACAGAACAAGCCCTGTCAATCTGCCTGGGTTAACTTGGACATGGTGCTCAAATTGTGGAAGATGCCAACACCTGCTACCTTTTTTTTTTTTTGTATTTTCCTTGAGGATGCTTTTGCAGCCTCAGAAGTAGCTTCAGATATCTCAGGAGGTATCCATTGACTTAAGTCCTTCTCCACTGTCTTGCATATGTTTAATCTTTTCAGCATAATTATTGTCACTAGCAGCCAGGCTGTGTATGACCCACAAAATGGAAATGTGCTTCAGACATCTCCAGACCAGAGCCAAATGAACTGCAGCCAGATAGGCAGAAACTCTGACTCCCGGAGGGAATACTGAGTGTGCATATGGTTTGTGGTCTGGGAATTGACACAGGGAGTAGAGTCTTAGCTCAGAAATGTCACTGCCAGGCCCTGCTGGGATGTTTCAATGTGGTAAGCCAGCACCTGATTAATGAACAAGGCAATTCACTTCCAGGTGATTATTCACATTGGCTGGCAGATCAGGTAATGCTTCTGCCTTAGCTACTTGCCCAAAACACAGCATGAGTTCAGCCTTTCCTTTACTCCAACGTCTCTTCTGGTTCAAGTCCAGAGCACTCTGAAGGAGGTATGAATTGAACAGAGCATACTATGACAGAAATACTGAGCTAAGAGCTTTTCTAAGTCCACCTGGAGTCTCTAAGCACAAACTACAAGTGGAATTTAAAAAACCCTGATATTATAATCCCTCCTTCTGATTGTTGCAAATGCATCTTGCACTTTTTCCAATAGTTAGAATTTATTGTTTTTTACTTAATCTGAGTGATTGTGTTCTCTTGGTCTAAATTTCTCTGGGAGTGTGATATTTAACTTCATTCCCTGTCCTAAACTGTTAAAAATGTGCCAGGGCATGTAAATTTTGTGCAGTGGAGGGGTTTGCAATCTCTGTGTCTGCTGCAGCCTTTTTTTCAGTTTATATATTTCTAATTTCTTTCAGCTAAAAGGCTCTGTTCAAAAAGAGTAGCCAATACTTCACTTACTGTGCCTCTTGTCATCCCCAACCATAGTTTAAATGTAGGTAATTTTAACATTCAGGAAATTGAGCATTGGGCAGACTTGCAAAAGAATGAGTTGAAAAGTAGGTAAGATAAATAGATTCATTTTGGCAGAACCTGATGAAATTCCCCACTGAATACTTAAGAAATCAGCCAAAGCAATCACAAAAGTACTAGCAATTCATCTTCAAGAGATGTGGAGGATGCATGATGTCTCAAAGGATCAGAGAGCAACCATAATACCTGGTTTTAAAGCAGTTATAGGAGAACCAAGGGAATTATACACAATTGAGTTGAGCTTCAGCAACCTAAAAGACTTGATAAAAAAAATTAGACCATTTATAAACACTTAAAGGATAATAAACTGATAAGAACAAGCCAACATGTATTTGTCAAGATAAACTCATGCCAAACCAATTTAATTTTCCTCCTTGGAAGCTCAATCAACTTTGTAGATAATAGGGAAGCAGTGTGTAACTTCAGCCAGGCCTTTGATTCAGCTCTGTTAAAAATCTGGTGGCAGCTTAGGGAAAGACAGCCTAGACTGATGAAGTCCCCTTGATGGATGCACTGCCTGCTCAAAGACTGTCCCAAGGAATAGGAGCACTGTATTTATAGCAATAGGCACTAACAGCAGAGTGCTTCAAGCCGGGAGCTGCAGGGAATTGCCCTGTGTATGTCCTATCAATGACGTAATCCTGATGAACAGCTTCGGAACAGCATTCCCAAATTGGGCTGCAGCTGCACTTCAGAGTGATAGGTAACAGAGACTGCCCTCACCCGAGCCACAGAGTGGTCATCTCTGCATAGCAATTGTCATTAGCGAGGGCTTTGCTTCCCCTGTGGCTAGGCAACTTCCAAACCACAGCTAGGACTCATTGCATACATGCATCAACACAGGAGGCTCCTGGAGAGCAGCAAGTTGGCAGCACTTGGGTAAACTAGCATCAAACTTCAAACAGGTAAATAGAGGCTTCCAAACAGAACAGCCATTAACTATGTATGGATCATGGTACTTTGCTAGCAGTGGTAATGGTAGGTTTAACTCTCGTGAGCTGAGAAGGCCATGTCCTGTGTCAGCTCTCCTTCTTTAGCTGGAAAGAGGTGAGCTCAACCTTGGGTCATGACTCTGTGTGACAAAGGCCCAGGCTTCCATTCATCATGTTGAAGTCTTTGTGTCGGTGTACTTCGGGCAAGCAGCGAGTGTGCCCATGCAACCACACTGCTGGGACACTACAATGCTCAGGTGGGCTCAGGCACAGCATAAATGCACAGCCAGGAGGTGACATCATTTACAGCAGCGAGGTCTGGAAACATTTGGATCTGTAAAGCACCACTGATTCGCATCTTTTGATGTTCAGTGTTCTTAAAGAAGAAACAAGTTTCAGAAAACTTTTTTTTTTTTAACCATTCCCATAAATTATTAACAGACAATATGCAATATATCGTCTTGGGGATCAGACGTCACGGCCCATCATCTCCAAGGCTGACTCAAATTCCTGCCAGTAGAGATTGATTGTCTTTTCTTCTAACCATCTAATGACTGGTTTGGGGCACATATATCATGGTCACACTCCAGTTTGCTATGCCCACAACACAGTAGAGATTACAAAGGTCTGCTGATCTTCCTTACTATCCCTTGATGTGTTCCTTCAGAGAAATCTCACTGCAGTGGGTTGGGGAAGGACTATTGTGAAAAACGTGTCTGTTCTGTGGGAGGAAGAGGTGAGTATTTGAGGCTCTTCATCCAGCAATGCCAACCAAGCAACAATACCCTTGGTGGAAGCCAAGATCTTGCCATAGCGAGGCATTGGCACCATTAACCTGCTTGGGCTCTTTTCTTTCAGGTGCCTTTCTCCAACTGCAGCAGGGACTGCCTGCCAGGCACGAGGAAGGGCATCATTGAGGGGGAGCCCACCTGCTGCTTTGAGTGCGTGGACTGCCCCGACGGGGAGTACAGTGACGAGACAGGTAATGCCCACAGAGCTGCTCTGGCCCTTGTCGAGGGCAGTGCCCTCCAGGCATCACCCACAGTTGTGCTGAAATCACTTCCCTGCAGGCCTGGGCTGGTGCCTGCCTTGCCAGGAGGCTTCACAGAAAGTCTGAGGGACTTCTGAGAAGCTTACAGGAGTTGAGTCCTGTGGTCCTGTCTACTGGTAAGCTTGCTTGTCCCTTCTGCTCTGCATTAGAAAAATTAAGGCAGAGAACCTGAAAAACAACTTACATATAGAAAGCCTCTCAGGCAGCCACAAGCAAACTCTACTGCACTGTAGCAGTAGCTGTTTTTTCCTCCAAAAACTTGGAGGAGGGAGAGATTCCTCATCCTAAATTCTGTAGTTATCTGTCTGCCCCCATGTTTTCCTCAAACTGTCAGGGTTTTATTTCATGCTTTACGAAGAAATAACATCCATTACATCCCAGATTTCACAAGCAGAGAGAAATATTTCCCTTTATGGACTCATCAACTACAGGTTCTGTTGATCACTGGCACTACAAAAGATCAGAAACTGTGGATCCTACTGAGCACCCATTGACATGTTTTTTTGTTTGTTTCATTGGGAGTTTGGATCAAACTACTCATGTTCTGGAAGAGATGGAAAAGGTAAACTCAGGCCTAGAAATGGTTGAAAAATTTTGAATTTCCAACACCTCTAGTGCTCCCTCAGTGTTGGGCATCCCCAGGGTAATGAAGAGAAGTAAATTATTTCAGGATATCAGTCCTCTCTACACTGTAAGGCACTTGGGACCTCCTCACACTCTGTCTGGTGCACTGGTCCCAGCAAACACTGCAGACCTTGCCAGAGACAGCAATTCAGTAAACTGCTTGCAAAACTGAACAAGTATTCTTTGGGAGAATCTAATTTGTGTCCTATCGGACAGGAGTGATATTTTTTTAGCATGACCATATAGGATACTTACAGGATGCTTGGAAGCCGGATTTTCAGATTGAATAGAAGCAATTCTGATCATGTGTAATAGGGATCTTCTGGTGTTGTTCACATAATTTTGGGAGCTATCTCTGGTGTGGAGGTGAAATTTATGGGGCTGAGGTGGTGACTGTCTTCTGACTCTACAGTTTCCTGCTGCAATTTCAGCTGACAGTAATACATTTTGTTTCCTGTTCTTGCCAGTTTTATAGGCATAGTAGAGAGCAACTTTACAACCAGTTCCATCCAGCTGAGACAGCGATGCTACCAGAGGAAACAATCTGTCCTTTCCCAGATGTTTGCTCCCACACTTTGTCTGGGAGCAGTTCTGGTACTTGTGGAGCCATGGAGTGGGTTGGATCAGGTCTTTGGTCTTCCTGAAAAAAAGCTCTTGGGAGGCTGAATTTCCAACTAGAATGAGAAGCTGCGTGGCCTCAAGTGTTAACAATGCAAAGGAGAGGGAAAGAATGAGCAGTCTTGCAGGAGGAGGGAGACTTGGTTTACTCCCTTCAGTGGCAGCATGGTCTCTAAGCCACCACAAGACAGCAGTGAAAGTTTGTCTTTAGGGTGCAATGCTAAATAGTTGCCTCTGGCAGAGGCTGCTGGATTCCCTGCTACAGAAAATTAACTTTGCTTTTTCTGCAGCTTGCAGTTTGTAATAAACTTCCAGGTAAAAAGCACAAGAAAAATAAGAACTAATGGCTGAATGGATGTAAATGAAATGATGTGCTGATGTCAGCTTCTGACTGAGCTTTTGCATCTAGTGGCAGATTTTCAAACACCTTAGGTAAGGCAAAAAGTCCTTAGGAAAGCAGGGCATATCAGGTCATGGATGGTCTCCAACCACACCTCAAGAACAAGAGAGCTTGAAAACCTTTGGCCTCATTAGCTGGGCATTCCTGACTTTCTCATTAGCATCAATCTCTGCTCTGGAAACTGTTGTCAGAGTCTGTGTCTGTGCTCAGGTGCAAAACTCAAGAGGGTTCTTGCTGTTAAAGGAGTTTGTGGACTCTCTGCAGTCCCTTGCTATCCTTCTGGGATCCCAAAAGCAGAGGTAAGTTGAGAGCTCCAACTTTCTGCTCTCACCCCTTTCTACTGCCGTCAAAAGAGTTGTGACCCTCCCTGCTAGAGCACAAGACCCATTTGAGTCAAGGAAGAAGAGCAGAAGCAACAGGTCCTTGCTTTTTGATCACGCAAGCCATTGGCATGGCCATGCTATCACAGCAGGCCCAACTACCTTCATGAAGAAGATGGAGGCACCAATTTTCCCTTTGCAATCATTAGTGGGACATTTGCTGGGTGTAGGGAGAGTGATATTATTAAGACACATATTTCCCTGGCATTTTAACATGAAATGAGAATGTGCTGCAAGTCAAGGGCATTGCCTGCCTTCAGGGAAGAGCAATTTAAACACTAAGACTTGCCTCCATAGAATATGAAATAGGCTTTCAAAGCATTTAAGGAGGCAAGCACGTTTTTAATTTTCTCTGTAATAGAAAAAGGCAGGATATTCAAATGATGATAAAAGTGTGAGAGGTATGAAGACAGACAGAAGTAGAAGATAAAGTAAAGGAACAAGGAAGAGGGAAAACCAGAGTCTGTGTAAGAGCTGATAGCAATCAAAGTTCGTAAAGTTTTTCCAAGAAATGAATTACAAAAAACATGAGTGCAGAGGCAGGACTTCTTTTAAGCCAGAACCAAGCATGCTTTGTGTTTTGCTACATGGCCCATGGGAGGCTGGTTGTTTCAGAGTAAGAAATTCCGAGGCATCAATATATGACCCTGGAGATCTGCACACAGGAGCGCAACACTCCATGTGTTTAAGATCAAGGCTGGTGTGTAGCTGCCATATATGTCACACTTCAGTCTGTCATTCTGACACACTTTCCCTCTCCTTATAACTTCTTTTTCAGATGCAAGTGCCTGTGACAAGTGCCCTGAGGATTACTGGTCCAACGAGAACCACACGTCCTGCATCCCCAAGCAGATAGAGTTTCTGGCCTGGACCGAGCCCTTTGGGATTGCTCTGACTCTCTTTGCTGTGCTTGGAATTTTCCTGACTTCTTTTGTTCTGGGAGTCTTCACCAAATTTCGGAACACACCCATCGTTAAGGCCACAAACCGGGAGCTATCCTACCTCCTCCTCTTTTCCTTGCTATGCTGCTTCTCCAGCTCATTGTTCTTCATTGGTGAGCCCCAGAATTGGACTTGCCGTCTGCGGCAGCCAGCTTTTGGCATCAGCTTTGTCCTCTGCATCTCCTGCATCCTGGTGAAAACCAACCGTGTCCTTCTTGTCTTTGAGGCAAAGATCCCCACAAGTCTCCACCGAAAGTGGTGGGGCCTCAACCTTCAGTTCCTCCTGGTCTTCTTGTGCACGTTTGTGCAGATTGTCATCTGTGTGATTTGGCTCTATACAGCCCCACCATCCAGTTACCGAAACCATGAACTGGAGGATGAGATCATATTTATCACCTGCCATGAAGGCTCCCTGATGGCCCTCGGCTTCCTCATTGGCTACACCTGCCTCCTGGCAGCCATCTGTTTCTTCTTTGCCTTCAAGTCTCGAAAGCTGCCTGAGAATTTTAACGAGGCCAAGTTCATCACCTTCAGCATGCTGATATTCTTCATCGTGTGGATCTCCTTCATCCCTGCTTACGCCAGCACATATGGCAAGTTCGTGTCTGCTGTGGAGGTGATTGCAATACTGGCTGCCAGCTTTGGGCTTCTGGCCTGCATCTTCTTCAACAAAGTCTACATCATCCTCTTCAAGCCCTCCCGCAACACAATCGAGGAGGTGCGCTGCAGCACAGCTGCCCACGCTTTCAAAGTGGCTGCCAGGGCCACACTAAGACGGAGCAACGTGTCCCGCAAGCGCTCCAACAGCCTGGGGGGCTCCACCGGCTCCACCCCTTCCTCCTCCATCAGCAGCAAGAGCAACCACGAGGACCCTTTTCCTCTACCAGCCTGCGCCGAGCGGCAGCGCCAGCAGCAGCGCGGGTGCAAGCAGAAAGTCAGCTTTGGGAGTGGAACGGTCACCCTGTCGCTGAGCTTCGAGGAGCCACAGAAGAACGCCATGGCCAACAGGAACGCCAAGCGCCGGAACTCGCTGGAGGCCCAGAACAGTGACGACAGCCTGATGCGGCACCGGGCCCTGCTTCCCCTGCAGATCAATGAGCCCCTCGGGGCTGAGCCTGGCTTCCAGGCAGCTTCCAGCCCAGAGACCAGCTCACAAGAGTCAGTGGCGGGAGACAACAAAGAAGAGGGACCAAGCCCTGAGGCAGAGCCTTCCCTGCCATCGGTTAACTCCCGAAATTTTATAGGCACCGGAGGTGGCTCTGTCACAGAGAATACGGTACATTCCTAACGAAAGAAGATTGCAAAAAGTACACCAGGCCCAAGAGGAACTTGTTCACCTCTTGCTTCTGAACGGGAAAGGTAACAAAGACACACTGCTGTGACACAGCCCCACCACACCTTAAAGTTAGCGTCGGCAGGGTAGCACATGTGCCTCCAGAGGAAGGACTGTGTCTGGGGAGCCTTGGACTGAATTTGCATTTGCTTTATTGAAACCAGGACATCTCAGAAGGACAAGTGAAGATCGCCTTTGGTGGGGCTTAAGCAGAAGTCTTCACGCTGCCTCGCCTCCGTAAGCTTTTCCTGCTAGACTGCAACTCAGCTGACTATGGGAGGCACTAGGCAATTCCACTATACCCTGCTTTTACATTTATGTATAATATTCCTCTTTCCCACTATGTATGATATTCCCTCTTTATCCAGTATATGTGATCTGTAACCATGTGCGTCAGGACTCTCAGCTCTACAAAAGCAAGGTACACAGTTTCACTTCAGGAAAGCACATTCACGGGGAAAATAAAAAAGTCCCCAACATTCTGCATGCTGTGTACAGCCAAGGGTGTGAACATGTAAAGTATTTAATGTGACAGAGCGCCCTGCTATTTATATTTAGTAATGTCCCAGTCTCTCAGCCCAACGGGAAATACTGGACAATATTCTCTGTAGACTCCATTGCACTAGACCAAGCTACTTAGGTTCCTACTGGTTTCTTCCAACTGGAATAGCTTTACCTCCAGCCTGCCTGCTTTGGTGGAGGGGGAGAACAGCTTGTAAATCCCTCCCAGAGAACGCTGCAAAAGCACAATGAGATGTATCCCTGATTATGTCGCTAGTAGTTGTGTGCTTAACCAAGTGTTGCTGCTGTACTATCCCACAAGGCATACATGGCTAACCCTTTCACACCATAGTCAGTGTTGTGCTTTGCTGTATTAATCTGCCTCACACCTACACGGAACATTGCGACAGTCCTGGCGGTACTGGTGGGCCTGACACAGCAAATGAAACAAGGGGAAATGGAGGAGTTAGGGATGGAGGAGGTAATGGGATCACCAGAGCAGGTGAATATCTGAAGTGTGCGTGATGGTAGATGACTGGGTGAGAAAGACATTCAGGCCTAGGTTCTTAGACACACATGAGAGACAAATGGATGAACTGGATACAGTTTTGCTCCTAAAGGCCACATACTAGGTTATTTCCCAATTTGAAGAGAGGTGGACTTAACAAAAGAATGGTGGACTGTACCTAAAGAAAAACACTAAGGATGTCAGCAGAGAGCATAGCAGAACTTGATTACTCTTGTCCTTCTCTTCCTAAAGCAGTGCTCCTGGTTTTTCAAGGCATGCCTTGTTCTTTTTGATTTGTGCTGGAAAAGTTGAAGAGAGTCATTTGCAGAGAGATTTGTTGCAGCCTGATGAGAGAAGAAACATCCCTGGACAGCCTGGTGGGAGGGGCTAGGGCTACACTGCAGAATTTAATTCCCTCTTCCTAGATTCCCCGTGGAAGATCAAGCATCTGTCAGGAAGATGTCAGTACCCTCCCTCATTGAGCATGAAGGTAGTCTAGACCTCTTTTAGAAAGGTAGATGGGCCTGCAGCTCAGTGTGAGCAGAGACAAAAGAACTGTGTTCAAATGCATTGGGGGAAACACCACAATTCTCTTGTTATTGTTTTTGCTTTGTTGTTCTTCTGCCAGGGCAGGCAAATAAAACTTACAGGTGAGATAACTGTATAAAAACTTTGTTTTGCCACCTCCACTTGTTGACAAGGAAGAGAAGTTTTACTAATAGGAGCAAAGTGTAAGTCCAGAACCCGAAGAAGTAGGCTATTCAGACAAGTTTTTTTGTTGATCTGTTACATCCCCCTTGGACTGTGCTCAAATTTTATAGGGTTATACCTAAAAAACTCTATACCACATAAGGACCAACTCAACTATAATTGCAAGGCTTGCAAATCAC
This sequence comes from Chloebia gouldiae, assembly GCA_003676055.1. Classification (NCBI taxonomy): domain Eukaryota; kingdom Metazoa; phylum Chordata; class Aves; order Passeriformes; family Passeridae; genus Chloebia; species Chloebia gouldiae. The sequence continues at coordinate 1,257,763 of QUSF01000035.1, read as the reverse complement.
AATATTTGATTAAAAATCTGGCTCAGGTGATTAGGGGGGAAAAAAGTGAGTTTGAAAACACAAATCTTTCTAGCCCAAATTTTGGAAACTACATTTTGCCCCTGAACCCAGCCAAGAGATGCTTACTGCTTCTGAAACCTAGGTCCCTTCCCCAGGCTGCTGACTGTGGCCGTGGGCTCAGTTTGGGGTACAGAATTGAGTTCCAGGGGCTCCTGAGTCTAACTGCACAATCAGGGATGAGCACTAGATGGCAGAGAGGTCTAAAAAAGGCATTTTGGTTATGGCCTACACTTCCAAAAATTCCAATAGCTGAGAAGTTTTAGTGCTAGTGAATTATTCCTACTGGAGCAAACCCAGTTCAGCAACCCCTGAAGTGAAGCTGACAGCACTGAAACATTTAAGAGTTCAACGACTGAAATGAAAATAACACAATTTATTTGTGCAAACCAAAGACTGTGTACAAACACAGGCAATGTAAGAAACAGAAAGTCACCATCAGCTGCCTTGTCTGGAGAGCAATATTCACTAGCTATTTATACTAGCTATGCATTTGGGTGCTTTTTGTTCCTTGGATGTTTTTAATTCTTTACATTTACTTAAAAGGAATTTATACCCTGGCACACAATGAGTCTCCAAGAGCTACAGTTATTTTTTAGCATGACCAACTGTGCTGTATTTGCTGGGGAAGCCTCCTTCACCCTCCCTGCTCTCATACATGGAGCCCTAAGCCTGCAGCTCCAATGCTGCATGAGAGCTGCTGCTGCAGCTGATAGCAGTGATACACACGCTGGACACAAGGGAAGTTCAGTAAAAAAAGACCCCTTTGGGAAGGTGCTTTGTAACCAAACCCCTTTTCCTATGCACAGAGAGGGGGATATGTTCTCATCCTGTCAAGTCCAGGAAAGGAGAAGGCTTAGTCAGGCACCTGTCAGTGTATCACACATGACAACACTGATGAAGCCACGCTGGGGAACATTCTTCTATTGAAAGCCTGAGCCTGAGAACCTCCACTGACATTTCCGACCAGAAGATGCCCACATGAATGCCTCATCCCACCCACCATGGCTCAAAAATCCACTGGAAATCTTGACTCAGTGTGAGGTTTCCTGAACTGTCCAGCGTGAAACAAAAACAGTGTATCAGCTCTCTGGTGGGATTTCCACTGGAAAACTTGGGAACCATCCCAGTGAAGAGCCCAACCCTTCATTCCGAGTCTCCTGACAAACCTGGCAGAACTCTGCCTACCGAAAGCCCCAGCAGAGGATTTATTTATAGATGATACCAGAGGAAAGAAAACCTTCCCCATTATATTTCATTATATTTCACCATGTCCTCCTTGCCAGTCCGTGAGCTCTGTTCAGTTTGCAATACCTGCTATTGTTAAATTTAGGTTTATATTGACCAACTTTACCAAGGGGCGCTGCAAAGTGGGAGGAGGAAGGTAGGTGTTTGTTGTTGGTTTTGCAAGTCTGGATGTTTAAATTGTGGGGAAATTTAGCTAAAGACCTGAACATTCAGACTAAAATCTCCCCAGGGATGTCCTAGAGGCTGGATAATTCACCACCGCCTTCAGCTTGCCGGCTGAGGGGCGGCGAAATCAGCGCGGGAGAGGGAATGATGAAGGCGGTGAGCGAGGGAGTCCGGAGACGGAGCTTCGCGCACGGCGCTGCGGGGCCGGGTGCGCGGGGGCAGGGAGCGCGCAGCGGCTGCGGGCAGCAGCCCTGTCCCCTCGCGGGGCTGCCACGGAGCCGCCGCTCGCTGCGCAGCGGCCGCAGCCCTTCTGTGCGGGGCGCAGAACAAACCCTGCCGCAGCTTGCACTGCGAGCGCCGCTTTAGGCCGGTTTGGTCTCCGAGCAGCCGCGGGGCAGCGCCGCTCCCGCCGGGCCGCGCAGGCGGAGCCGGGCCCGGCCGCTCCCGCCGCCGCCGCCTCCGGCCCCGCCCCGGCCCCGCCCCGCCCGGAGCGCGGCGGTGCTGCCATGTTGTGCGGGGCCGCCTCGGCCGCCCGGCCCGCCACCGACGAGACGCAGCGGATCGCGGAGCAGGTGAGCGGCCCGGGAGGGTCCCGCGGGCGGGGAAGGGCCGTGCGGGGCCTGCCCGGGGCCCAGCGTGTGCTCGGCCGCTGCTGCGCGGCTGAGCGCCGGGCACCGCGCCCGGTGTAAAGGGTGGGAGAATGGGGAGTGCGCGGAGCAGCGCCGCTCCCGAGCTCTCCTTCCCTGTGCCCGCCTGGCGCGGCCCTGTTGGCTCGGAGGGGCCAAGGGGAGACCCGACAGAGCCCTCGCCTTGAGCTCGGGGAACGAGCTCCTGTGCCGCTTACAGCATCCGAACCGTGCGCATGCCTTGGGGGTTTTGGGGTTTTGTTCTTTGCCTGGGAAAGGGGGGATTGATGGTTGTTTTTATTTTTGAGGAAGTGAAACGTGGAATAAGCAAGAAAGCTTCTTCGCTGCTTCTGCTTTTCCCCAACACAGAATTCAGCTCCAAATCCTGATACTACTTACTGTACCTGAGATTACCGTTCATGTTATTGGAGCAAATGCTTTTACTCTTAAAAACGCCATCGTGCAACTAAGTTCTTTCAAACCACACGTTCTTGTTTTTGTCACAGAAACTCAAGTTCCTTCTGCTTTTTGCCTTTGTCGGCTAAGATGTGGTAAGCTAGAGAGCAAAAATGAAGGATGTGCTCCAGCTTCTGACACTTTGTCGTTGGCTGGGCCTGTTCCCCAGGCAGGAGTAGTTCCCAAACACATACAGAGCAGCCAGAGGCACTGCAGCTACTGAAGTTAACATTTGCCTTGTACACTCTGAGGATTCTGTGTTTTAGGAAAAGGGAGAGATGTGCATCTCCTAAGCACCAGCCTGAGTTTACCGTAATAAGCACATGATTGAGAATTGCTGAGAGTTGCAATTATTGCTTTGACCTGAAAAGGCCTACATGTCATGTTAAAGGTAATGCAGATTTCAATTAACATGGGCTTAAAACTAGGTTTGAAATCCTGTGCTCTTCTGTAGCACACTGCAGTGATTTGGTAATCCAAAAAGAAAACCCTCTTGGATTCAGAAGTGAGCAGAATTAACAAAAAAACTCATGTTTTCATTTAAATCACGTAAATACTTTTGAAGTTTATCCAGTTTGGTTTGACTGCCAGTTTAAATTACTTCCTTTAATGAAATACAGGGGGGAAAACTCAAACCTGAAACTTGCCCATGCACTCATATCCTCATCTGGACACTGCTGGAGAAAACATTAGTTTTGTTAAATCGAGGTAGCCTTCTCAAATAATTTTGTTTCCTTAAAGTCAGGTCTTTTTGGAGATTTATTAGAGCTTGCCAGTTTGCTTGCCATAAACATATTCCCTGTTCCTGCTTTTCCAGTACTTGCCTTCATTTTACAGTGTCATAAGAATCCTTGTGATGGCCAAATGTTGTTCAGTTTTGTGACCCACAGCGGGTGTAGTGTCACACAGGGCAGGAAGGCTTCTTTTGGCTGTGTCTGGCTTAGGAATACCATAGCAACAGTCTCCTCATGGCAAGGATTTCCACACAGGCCTGTTCAGCTTTGGCTCCTCACTGGTAATTGTGGCAGAGCTTATCCAGGGTGATTGTGAACCATCTGCTTTTTAGTTAACTGCTCTGGCAGTGCATGGCAAATAGGCCATGCAGGGCAGTGGAGAGTCTTCAGGGCATGATCATTTCCAGCCCTGTGACTGAATCATGGATTGTTTGGGTGGGAAGGGACTGCACCTCCTGCCTGAGCACAGGGTCAGCATCCTCAGGCTGCTCAGAACTTTGTCCTGTCAGTCTTGAAAACTTCCAAGGATGGACTCCTGCTGTAGTGCAGTCCTCAGGGGAAAGGTTTCTCATTATATCCAGTCTGAACCTCCAGTTTCAGTTTATGACCATTCTTCTCATTCTTCTGCCAAGTGGAAAGTTTCATCTCTGTAAAGACCCTGGCTTCTTGTAAGTACTGGAAGTTTTCTTCAAAGCCTTCTCTTCCCTGGGCCGAGTAAGCTCATTTTCTTCCTCTCCTCACAGCACAAGTGCTCCCAGCCATCCTGATGTGCTTATGGAGTGCTCCTGGTGACCCTTCACTGGGCTCACTACAGTTTATTGGTGTCTGGCTTGTACTGGGGGCCCAGAACTGGACACAGGATTCCACATTGTCTAACAAAGGCTGAGTAAAGGGTAATAATCACTCACCTGTCTTCTGGCTAGGCTCCTGCTGATGCAGCCCAGTATGCCATTAACTTTGGTACCACTAGGACACAGTGCTGGCTCCTGTCCTCCAGGATTCCAAAATCCAGACTGAGATCAAGAACCAGGTCTTTGGGAGAGTATTTCTGTCTGGGATCTCCCTCTGCACACTGACTCAGGATGCTGGTTTGTCACATGCTGTGGTGACTCACTGTCACAAACACCCTGACAAGCTTGCGCCTGCAGGACTCTGAGCTGTCTGTAGCCAGGGTCCAGCGTGCAGCTTCCTGGTGGAAATACAAAATGTGCTGAGCTGGAGTGATTGAGTGACCTCAGAAACCAAAGCTGCTCAGTGCCTAGGATTGGTAAAGGAGCACAGGACAGGATAGGGTCAGTGGGAGACCTATGTCTGCCCTGCTGCTTAAAATTTGTAAAAGTGTCAAGAAAACTTAAACCACTTGCTCCAACCTCTGACTCAGGAGAAGGGGAGGAGGCAGGAGTGAATCATGGTGTTTCTTCAGTGCATCTTAGAATGCAGTTTGGATTTCCATATGGCAAAGAACAAACAGGAAAGTGTTCAAACATCATTATCTTGCTTGTGACATACTGATCATAACCTGGAGGAAGTGTAGAGGTATGGCCTCTGAGAGAAGATAAAAAGCATGGTCACAGCTCTCAGGGACAGGATGGTCACTGAAAAGGCACCAGAGTTCTGGGAGTTGGAGAGGTGGGAGAACACACCCTGCTACAGGAATGGTTCTTCTGTTCCTGCTTCACCTATAGCACCTGACCAGTGACAAGTTGGCACTTGTTTTTCCTCAAGGAAGCCTGTGAGATTTAGTGCAGATGTATCTATTTTCCTTGAATTTAGGAAAAGGAGAAGTACATCATAGGAGGATCTATTCATTGCTGCTACTACTACCTTGGGAGTGAAGGGAGGGCTATGCAATGATGCAGTGCAGGAGGTGCAGCCTGGAGCAGGCAAGGACTTTCAAGCAAGGACTCCAAGACTAACTCATGTTGGCCTGCAAAACAAAGGCTGAAATCGGCTTTCTTGACTAAGATTTTTCCATACAGCCACAATGTGCTAGAGTGCCCAGTGCAGGAGAGAAGAGCTGCATCTCAGGAGTTCATGGATCCCTCTAGGGTACTGAACAAGTTATTTTGACTTCTTGAGCACTGTTTTGCAATTTGAAAACACAGATTCCAGCAGACTTGCTGAAAGAACTGTCAAGTGTTTTCTAGACTTGGTGTCAGCCTATAGTGACTGACTCCCAGCTCTGACTCAGTTTGCTACCTCCGTAGATTCCTGGTCCTGCTTTCACACAAAACTTAACATGATTCATTTTGATCTTTTAATGTCTTGGAAAAGTGGGAACTCTGTGTCTGGGAATTCAGCAGCAGTGAACTTAAGCCTTAAGTCCCAAATACTTGAATCTTGCATCAGTCTTAAAGAATCTATTGTTTTTTTTAAGGTAAAAGCTCAGATAGAAGAAAAAGAAGGGAAGACCTTTGATGTCTTCACTGCAGTGGAGTTTAAAACTCAGTTGGTTGCTGGAACAAACTACTTCATCAAGGTAGAGCAACAACCTGGTTGTTTCTTTTCTATTAACATGTATAATCTCTGGAATGGTGGGTTTTTCCCCTTTCTTAACTAGAGGAGAATGCTTACAATTTGACCTTAATAAGAAAAAAAAATGTGCATTAAGAAGCCACAAATATCCACTCCCAGCCTCTCTCCCTATCTGTTAAATAGAGAGATCATCTTTTCTCCATTTTCATGGGAAGATTAGGTGGTATTTCTGCAAAGTCACAGCTCCTGGTCTGGTTTGAAACAAGCCAGTGGTTTTTCTTACTACCTGTCTGCTGCTCCATCCTCAAACCAGCCCAGCCTCTGCCACCCCTCCTGCTGCAGGCTGCTCCCCCTGCAGGGATCTTCTCACTGGGTTTCATGCTTTGCAGGTCCATGTTGGGAATGAGGAGTTCCTGCACCTTCGAGTGTTCAAGAGCCTCCCCCACGAGAATGAGCAGCTGAGCCTCCACAGTTACCAGGGCAGCAAGACAAAGCATGATGAACTGGCTTATTTCTAGCAACCTTCTCTGCTGTGTTTCCCTAGCTGGTTCTTACGTGCATTTTCTACAGGCTGCAAAATGTTGATTCCTATGCCCGCAAAGGTGGAGGAGAGTGTCCTTTTTTTTTGTCATGGTGGAAAAATCAATTTCTTTTATGCCATTCTCTTCCTGTGCAATCTCCAAACCTGAGAGTCGTAGGGCTCTCCTATTACCTGCACTAATGTAAATCCTACTTTTATTGCAACTTAACTTAGGCTTTAGTGCAACTTAATGAGAATACTGTTTGTGGACTTCCTTGGTCTGGAAATAGGAAGGGGAATGACACCAGCACTCATACATTTGCAGCAAGGAACAAGAGAAAAGCCTCGGTCTTTTCTGTGCTGTTTTGTAACTGCGAATATGTGTGTAGATTTAAATTGTACTTGGTATTTTACGGGCAAAGACCTGATGAGAGACTCGAGCTGAAGCAATTTTGTAAGGAAGAGAAAGAGGCTTAAAAATGTTTGTTTGAAACAAACATTCCCTTGGTAATCATGCTCATCCTCTTGCAGCAGTAACATATAATGTACCATAGAGGGTGTGTGAGTTTAGAATACCAAACCAGCTTGCTTATGTTTTTGGTCCTATGGAAAAGTCCTGGAAAGGAACTTAAGCTGGATAAGCATTTATGCATTTGTAACAATAAACATTTCTTTTGACTTGAAATGGCATCTTTGACTGGTGCTTTAGTGTTCTCTTCTTTGGCTTTCACTATTGGTTATTATCTTACTCAGCTTTCTTTCCTTAAGTGTTTTTTATATTCCAGATAAGGTCATGTTTATTCTATGTCTTAATTAGAAATACTTTATTTTAGTCGTGTGACAGACATGAAAGATAACAAGACCCCTGCAGGTATATCAGCAGCAAAAGGAAAACATGGACAATATTATTTTATTTACTGTCATGGGCAGAATCCCGATAGGATTTGCAGAGATGAGGCAACACATCATGTCTTAGAAGTAGGTCAGAGGGTCATCTCTGGTTTTCCCAGTCTGAAAACTCTCAAGGGTGGGGCCTGCGTTCTCATGAGGAAGACTCTGAAACACCTTTAAGTGGACATACTCGGCATTGGAAACTTGGACCTAGAAACCAAAAGAGAGGGTAAGTGAGGATCATGGGCTCAAAGCAGGTTCAAACAAAGGCTGTTCTTTACATTCTTGAAAGAACATCTTTGCTCAGGATCTTAATTTTAGATGTACCTTCATTTTTACTTCAACAGCTCTTATCCAAGTCTGGATATTAACTGGTGGCAGAAACTGTCTACACCTGTAGAAAACTGTTAAAAACCCTCAGACTCGGGAGAATGAGCAGAACTGCTTGGGTGTGGAAGCACCAGAAGATGCAACAGGAGACAGGTTTTGATGGTGTCCTATTTCAGTCACCAGGATGTCAGCACATTTGCTGACAGCCTCCTGATACACTCATAGGAGACAATGAGGAAACCTCCATGATTTGGGGGTGGGACACAGTGCAGACACCATGACAGCTCCCAGAGGGTACAGAAAGATCTGATACATAAAGACCAGCACATGGTCCTGAGAAGCAATGACAACCTGAAAGCCAGGATCTCTGATCTGCAGAGTTATTCCAAACACATCGGTGCCTGAACAGGGAACCTGACATACTCCGGTGCTTTTGGGAGTGCATGGGAGTGCCTACAATAAATACTCTTCCAAAGAAATTTGCCTTCCCCCCTAGAAAGTCCTCACATAAAGACTTGGTAGGAAGCTGTAAAATTTCATTCTTAGAGAGCCAAGTACAACAGGTGCCAAACTCTCCCTCGGTGAGGAATATGGCAACTTTAATGCCTTAGGCTTCAAGAGGTTTTCACATGCTTTCTGGTGGCTGCAGTGGAGCACTGTGCTTGGTCTGGGTTGCAGCTCAGCTGTAAGTCTGCTGGTAAAACATCAGTGAGGTGGAAGATTCAGAAATAGAAAAGAATGAATCTTGTGGCAGAGTCTGTTCCATTAAATGCTAAAATGAGGAACTGTTTTCCATCACTGGTAAATTTGGGAAAGAAGAGACAAATCATCCATTTCCACTGTTACAAACTGTTTTCTTCTAAGTTCAGTAATACATCAGTCTTTGTTTCTGAGTTAAGAGTTCTTTTAAGAAAGCACCTGGGAAAGAAGAAGGTTTGGCAGCATCTGTCCTTCCTGTTATCAACTAAGTATGAGAAGTGTGGAGCTAATGCTCACAGTGTCTCTGCAGAATTACTCTCCCCCAAACATTACAGGCCAATTCCTCTAATAAGAGAACTACTCCAATTCCCTTGGAATATGACATACCCTGTCAGGCACATGCCCACACACACATGAGGTTTCAGCAGTCACAGGCCATGCCTGCTCTGCTCCAAAGGCCAGCCTCCTGCTCAGCAGCACTTGCTGGCCTTCAGAGGAAAAATACACCCAGCCATTTCTTCTGTGCTACTTCACAGAAAGCTGCTCACATCCTTCAGTCAGGGTTTCCAGTAGAGGAGGAATGGTGCTATCAGAGGGCTCCAAATTAAGCATTACCCATTTTTCCTCTGCAGCAGAGAGGGTGTTTTGAAAATACAGAAGAACCAGCAGGCAGGCTGTACCTCTGCAGCACCTGACACAGAACCAAAACATCAACACACCTACTTGCATGCAAAACTAGTCAGCAGATGTGTGCACTGCATTACAAAATTGACTCTATCTTTCCATCAGTTCCTTAAGCTGACTTCAATTTCATCCCAACAAACACAACTGAAGGACTCAGATACTATTTTGCCTTGAAAGGAAACAGGGGACCAGTTATACTCGTTGAAATAATTGGAGTTGGGAAGGCAATCTATAGTCCTTCAGGGGGATGATCCCATAAAGCTTACCAGTCACATCTGAACAAGCACAGCACATTTTTTATATTTATATTCCTGCTTACAGTAGTGCCAAACAGGAATTTTATAAGCATTTGGAGGTAGTCCCCACTTCTGTTACTCAGACAGTTTCCTATTATGTTTGCTCTCTTTCTAGCTGTAAGCCACTCTGCCAGTCACCTGTAAAATTTCATTCCAAAACACTCCCTCCTACAATATATACAAACCTTAATAAAGTACATTGTCCCAGCAACCACTTGAGTCTTATATACTATGGCTGTAAAGACAGCACAGTTGGTGTTTGCCCGGCTTTGAAACTGTGGCTTCACCTGTAAAAAGAAAGGGGAAAATGGTTGGCAGGTTGATACTTAGGGATTTCTTTCACATATACCACTCCAATTTTCATCTTTTCACATATACTCCCTTAACGAATCTCCACAAAGTGACTGAGAGCACCCTCAAATCCCTTGTCCAAATCATCAATGAAGATGTTGATCAGAGCTGGCCCCAACATGGAGCCCTGGGTGCACCACCTCTGACCAGCCAGATGTAACCACCTCTCCCTGGGCCTGGCCTCCAGCCAGTTTTTCCACCCAGTGAGCAGTGCACCTGTCCAGGCTTCTTCAGTAGAATGCTGCAGGAACTGGAGTCTCAGGCTTTACTAAGATCCAGGGAAACAACATCCACAGCCTTTCCCTCATCCACTCAACATGTCATGGAAAGAGATCAGGTTGGTCAAGCAGAACCTGCCTTGCATGAACCCATCCTGGCTGGGCTTGAATCCCTGGTTGCTGCACACGCTGTGTGGTGGCACTCAGGATGAGCTGTTCCTTGACCTTCCCTGGAACTGAGTTCAGCCTGACAGGTCTGTAGTTCCCTCCTTCCTACCATTCTTGTAGATGTTCTTTTAGAGGGGCATCAAATTAGCCAAACTCCAGTTGTGTGAGACCTCCCTGGTTCACCAGGACCCCTGGTAAATCTTGGACAATGGCTTGGAGAGCTCTTCCATGAGCTCCCTCAGCACCCTCAGGTGGATTCCATCCAGCCCCATAGGTTTACACATGGAGAAGCAAGTCACTGTTTCCTGCTGGATTGCGGGAGCTTCGTTGTGTTCCTTGTCTCTGTCTTCCAGCTCAGGGAGCTGGTACCCTTAGGACAACTGGTCTGACTACTAATGATTGAGATTAAGAAGGGTTTAAGTACCTCAGCCTTTTCTATATTTTTTTGTGGCAATGATTTCCCCAACATCCAGCAAATGATGGAGATTCTCCTTAGCCCTCTTTTTGTTGCTTACGTATTCTTAAGAACACTTTTTGTCATTGCTTTTGGCAGTGACCAGAGTCAAGTTCTAATAGGGGTTTTGCCTTTCTGACTTTCTGCATAACCTCATAACACCTTTGTAATCCTCCTGAATTGCCTGCCCCATCTTCCAAAGCTTATAAACTCTATTTTTGACCCTGGGTTCCAGCTAAAACCCTCTGTTCAGCCAGTCCAGTCTTCTTCCCCACCAGCTTGTCTTTTGGCACATGGGGACACCCTGCTCTTGCACCTTTAGGATTTCCTTCTTGAAGAATGCCCAGGCTTCCTGGATCTCTTTGCCCTTCAGGACTGCCTCCCAAGGGACTCCTTCAACCAGTCTGCCAAAGTCTTCCCTCCAGAAAAGCACAGACCAAGTTCTTCCCTCCAGCAGTCCAAGGTTTTGCTGTTGCTCTTCCTTACTTCTCCAAGAATTAAAAACTCTCCCATTTCACAATCCCTGTGACACCCACAGGGTGCATTTCTGAGTTTGGGCAGAGGAGCAGTGTCAGTGCCAGCCTGCTCAGCCTGCCCTGGGCCAGGCCAGCAGTACCTCAGTGCTTCTCACTACCCACTTGTTTCACAGGAACCCACTGAATTAATTAACTTTCCCAGCACAAGGACCTATATCTGGCTGCCACTCCCATGACACTCCTTCCTAGCGGGAAGGCCACAGAAAGCACCCAAGAAACATCCAAATCATTTCCAAAGAGCCAGAAATTATCATCCTATTTAGCTTCCTCATGATCTCTTACCCTGCTCTTCTGCTGAGTACCTTCCACAGGGTTTCTATGCCCAGGAACAGACAACTATACTTTCAGCTGAGGAGCTGCTAACTCTGGCAAACCAGGGAAATTTTAATTCCCAACAACCTTCCAGCTGACTGGGGCAGGGGCCTCCTAGAATGTGCCTAAGTAGCAACTTTTGGTGCATGATATTCCTCTCTCAGAATAAAACAAAACAAAGCCACTTCTCTCCAGTTTTGCTCTCTCCCCTCTGGCCACTGTATCCCCCATTTGTTATTTACAGGCTGAGCCGTCAGTAAAATCAAGAATGAAAACAGCTCCTTAATCCTCAGGTGAAAAAATGTAACATTCCTAGCTCTTATCTAACAGCATCCTAAACCCAAAACATTCCTCAGTTTTGGGCAACAGCTGTAAAACAGGGAGTCCAAATAAATAACATTCCTCAGCTCACTAATGATGGCTAGATACAAGGCACTGGTATATGTAAATAATTGTGTAATCCCATGAGCAGACAGACCTTGAGCATCCTAAGTTCTGCAAACACTCTTCACAACTTCACTGAAATAGTAGGAATTGCTTCTCTGCCCAGCAGAGCATAAAAGCCCTCAGAAATGCTTCATGAAATGGTGACACTTATGCTGGAATGACAGCAGGATTTCCCCAGCATAAGGTTTCCATAAGAATATTTTCCATAGACAACTGTACCAAAGCCTCTGCAAAGGGGGAAAGGATCAGGAAGTATTCTCTCTCCTGCTTTCAGCACAGGGCAGAAATTTCATCTTGAAGAAAATAAAGAGCAAAGAACAATCTGTATAAATTTTCCCGAAGTTACTGAGAACAAAAGTACACTAAAATTAGGATCAGTCCTTTTCTGGAATCAAACAGAAATTTTGCACTATCCACATTTCAGATTCCGTATATACCCTGTATTGCGGGGGCATTAACACTGCCTGAAACCAGCATTCACATTTTCAAGTGCCTGTTTGCTCACAGACACCCAGGTGCCTCCAATACACACTGCAAGACTTCTGATGACCCATAAATAACACAACCCAGCACTGAAAACGAAGTTCAGTATCTAGTATGGTGCTTGAGGCATTTCACAGACTCGTAAATTAAATTTCACAGCCCTCAGCTGGCCCTATCTTAAACATGAGGAAACAAGAATTGCGAATACACAAAGGTGCTACAAGTCCCTTGCTAGGGTCTCCCCTCCATAGGTAAAAGGGAATTTCTGATCTCTGCAAGTGCTGCTCTTTCAAACATTCTTGCCAGCATAGAAGGAGGAGTTGTACTGCTCCCAAGTAATTCAGTTAGTGCCTCCCAAACAACTGCAGCTCATTCATTTCTGCTCTGCAGTAAATCAATTTCTTCTCTGCAGTAAATCATCTCTAACTAACCAGTTACCCCAAACTCCAGCCCTCCCTCATGTACATGTCCCAGACTCTGGTGACCCCAGCTGTGACTGATCAATAAAGCTCTGTAAATGGAAGAAGGCTCAGAGGAGCTGGGGAGGGTGATGGTTCCACCCATGAAACTCAGGGAATAATGCAGGATGTCACTGACGACAGCTTTTGCAAATGAGCTGACTTTATCTCAACACAAAGGTTGACCACAGGGTGTTTTTGATAAATAGCTCTGTCAGTGGAGGGGACAATGTGGTGGTGTAACCCCCCGAGTTCAGTAAGAGAACACGCCCCTGAGTTAGCCAGGCCAGCATGTGGGGAGTGAACACATGGCTCTGCCCAACCCTGAGTATAAAAACTAAATGGTTGGACAAAAGCATTTTGAAGAAAACTGCTAGCTAGAGCTGACTTCAACCCACATCCCCCTTCCCAGTGACTGAGGATGCCCACTGTGGTGACACAGAGGGTGTTCTACACCAGGAGTGCAGAACAGGCTGGTATCCTCAGAGAACTGGGATTGCAGTCACTACATTTTGCTAAGAGTAACTTAGACCTGTATCAAGTTGCCAGCATATTTGTATCACTCTGCTAAATCATGGAGTAACATGGAGTATCTTCTAATCAGTAAACTGGATGTTAAAGTTATCCCCTCCACCTATGGACTACGGAAAAGAGCCCTGTGAGAATACTGGGCTGCCTGGTCTCAGTTGCAAGATCATGGAAGGATGGTGGATGGAAGGATGTGCAGACTCTGTCCTCAGTGGCACAGCAAAGGAGAGAGCAGGGAGCCCTGCACATCAGGTATAGTGAGTGTGCTGCAGTGTTGCCAATGCATTCAGCCCTGCTACTTCCTGGTTTTGTCTTCTCAAAGAGTGCAATTGCCAAAGGGACAAGAGCTCATCTTTCAGAGGCAGAAGAGTGAAGACAATTGGGTGGGTGGGTGGAAACCCCTTTCATTCCTCAGGATGCATTTTATACTTTCATTAAAAAGAGCTGCTGCACTGCAGGGCATTAGAGGATCACATCTGTGTGAGGTGCTGCTCACACAGCTCTCCAGTTCAGGACCACTGCCTGTAACCAACCACCTGGCAACTGGGCTCACTTAGTGGCCTGCCTTGTGCCAAGCTCATCTTGCCCCAGCAGCAGCCCCTGTATCACAGCTGTGACTCTAGAAAACATGTAATGCCAGCAGGGAACACACAATTTAAAAGCTTTGTCCTGCATATATAATTCTTTACTGCATACTAGCATCTGGTTTGTCCTATGCAGTCCTTCATTGAGGAATGAACTCTACCAGGTGCAACCTTTTCCCTTCCAATATGCCACTTCTCATTTCAAACAAGTGACCTCACTGCTGGCATAGCAGAGCTGGGCTTGGAACTTCACACAGACATTAACTGAAGGTAGCCAGTACCATGCCTGGCCATGGACAAAGAGGAGATAGAGAAGTGGTTTGTCTCAGTCTTACCAAGGCACTTCCTACATAGAATGCTGAGAAAGCACTGCCAGTCAAGGGGATTCCCACTTTCAGCATGAGCTGCTTCAGTTTAAAGCCTGTCTCAGTCTCCCATGCTTTACACAAGCTTCGGGAATAGCCTCTTTGCACACAATTTAATCTAGAGAGAGGGTGCAACTCACCTGGTTAACAAGCTGCTGAATTTCTGGAGTAGCTGGCTTGGTCTCAGATAAGCCCCCAGGCATCATGGTGGCAAGTGACTTCTCTGAAATGGTGAGTGGCTCTGAAGAGGGAAGTTCAGTGCAGTCTGAGCAGAGTCCCCAGGCATCTCACATATATACACACACACATGTGTCATAGAACCATGTGACCTGCAACACATGGAGCCTACCATTACTGAACTGGAGAAGGAGACAAAAGGGGAAAAGTGGGGGGAAAGCAATGTAAAGCACCGGCAATATTTTTAATAAATGTAAAAAGCACTCAAAGAAGTGTTTATGGTCTTCACATCCAAAAGAAAAGCAGACATCAGCCTCCAGTCACCCACATCTTAAAGAGAGTTGGTTTGGGCTGCAGCTGGAATCTCTTGCCTCCCCACCCATGTAAAGATGACTAGGCTGAGATCTTGAGAAACAAATCAAAGACACACCCAGTATTTCCCAATACCTTTACTGATCAGCGGATGATGCAGCAGTTTCCTTAGTGTAGGTCCTTAGTGAAATTTTATTCTCTCAATATCCTTCTAAGTGGGGAAACAGGACCAGACAGCATCTTACATTCAGTGACTTGACTTCCCTCTGCCTGACCAAAAAGCTGCCAAGGTAAACACCAGCATCAGAAGTAGAAAATAATTCCATCCCAGATTCAGGTAAGTATTTCTGAAAATAAAGTATTTCTGCTCCTTTCCCATCAAACCAAGAGCTGCATTCAGGCAATCATAATAGCAACTGAATGTGCAATAATATCTGCTTTTTCACTCTAGTGCTAATTTCCTGGAAGATAAAGTACAATCAAAACCACAAAAGCTGTCCCATTTTCAACGTATGCTGTTGAAACAGATCACATGAGAACATATAGTCAGAAGTATTCATTCTGCAGTTACAGTGTCATGGCACAATCACACTCACAAATGTGAATACACAAAGCTCAAATCCAACTGGGGGAAGGCTAATAACTGCTAGCAGCCCTCCCTGGTAAGGGAGAACTAACACTTCAAGACCACAGATAAAATTACTCCCTGTCAATATTCCTGCCATCCCCCTCAGCAGCAAATAAGAGGAATGTTGTTCCAGAGAAAGGACCAGAGAAGCAGGAACAGACCAGACATTTTTTAGTCTGCAGGGACAGGTACATGGCAGCAGATGAAATGAGAATATTTGCTGCACACAAGCAATGGGCATTTCTGCTGGGATCAGTATTAGGGAATTTGCTAGGAAGAGGTGGGTTTATGGCCATAGCAACAAACTTATCTGTGTCCTACCCATACTACTCAACCTCCTCCTCACAGATAAGAAATGACGCAAGACACTGTAAAAAGTACTACAGATCTGACTTCAAAACCAGGGGTTTTGGTACAAAGCCCCTGAGATTGAGAAACTGGGGCTGTAGGGCCCTACACTCAACAGTATGATGAGTATTAAAGCATGTTACTGAAAAAGATATTGCAGAATTTTCTAGACTTGAGCAGCCGTGCTATGGAAGCAGACAAAAAGCATTTGAGGAAAATTCATTGTCCTGAGACAACATTTTTGTGACCAGAGAGAAAAATGCTTCATATACTCAGGAATAAAGGGAGTGGCAGCTGATAAAACTGGAATTCTGCCACTTTCAACAACTTCTCTCCACATGGGGAGTTCCTCAGAGTCCTATTCATGGAGCTGATGACAACTCAAATCTCCTTTTTCATAAGAGCTTGCTGATTCACTCAAATGTTGATCATGTTCCACCACCTGTGCCTTATTCACACAGCAGAACAGATAAGTTAAGGCACTGCAAGAGCCAGTTCACCTTACTAAGGCCAGAAATCAGAGAATGTGTCCAACAACTGCACAGCACCAGTACTAAAATAGGGTATTTTATAAACCTGTCCACTCACCAGGACACAGATCCTGCTAACTTCCTTGGGAAGGGATGTTAAAATCCCTAGGGCAGTAGTACACTCCTGGAGAACTCTTGATTCTGTCTAGCAACAAATACATTGAGCACAAAGTCTAGGAGGGTTCATTTATAATCTTGGAAAGAATCTAGGTGTGAAACTGAAGATACCAATATTGCATGGAAATCATTCACTCCATATTTCTGGGTTTGCTGGTTTTTTACTTTAAAGCATAACAACTTTTTTTCCCTAGAATGCACAGTTGTGCAGAAGGGGAAAAAAAATCACGACTAAGTATCAGCAAGTTGATGCTGAAGTTTACAGAGGCAAATCAGACTTTCCACAGCAGTGCTAATGGCTGTCCCAAAATCCAGTGGTATTTCTAAGACTGGGATGCAGTACTCAGCACAAATATTTAATGAAACCACTTTGAAGTGCTGACATTTCACAGATCTGTGATCAGAGATGATCAACCTTATCTGGTGCAACCCCCAACTCCACCCACCCCTCTCTACATCAAGATTTGGATGTAATGAACCAGGATTTGGAGCACTGCCTTGAAAAGAACAGCTGCCTCCACGTCATCTCTTGCACAACAAGGTGAGTGTGCCCCCTGTAATGTTTGAGATGTGGCTGGTATCACGTACCAGGCCAGTTTACTCTCCATCAGCACAACTGGCAGCTTCCTCTCACAACACTGTGCTGGTTATCCTGGAGAATCTCTGCTGAGAAACCACCACTGGCATTCTGTACAGCTTTGAAGCTGAATAACATCTTGCACCATGTACTATTCCAACACAGAAGAAATAGATCTTTACCATTGGCAGGCCGCTACTCCCTGCTCCTGTTTAAGCAATTTTAAGAGTGCCAAGCTATTGCTGATAAAAACACCAGTACAAAAAAAGCAAACAAAATAACCTCCACCAAATCCAAACCCCAGGGTTATGTATTTCCAAGTAATTTTTAAACCAGAAATGAAGTCAGCTCTGTAGAAATGATTGTGAAAGCCAAGTCAGTAAGGTCAGTCTTCTGGTTCACAGTGACATGTAATTGTGGCTAGACATAACATGGTCTGAATGTCTTTAAGAGCTTCTAGAGGAAAGCAGCCCTCCATGTACCAGCTGAAGATCTGTTCTCATCATCACAGGAACAACTGCCTTGATTTTTGACGCGCTGGTCTGCAAAAAAAGCTTCCCCTCCTGCTACCCATCCCGATTTTGAAAGATTTCTGACATCGTACATGAAAAAGGATCAACAGAAACCTGACCAGCAGCACAAAGTTATAATGGCCCAGCCTATGCTGAGCCTCTTCCTCTCAGTCTGCTTCAAGACAACTGAAATCTACTGTTTAAAAATATTCTATAAAGAAATTACCTGTTTCATCAGTCTTTCATGCCTACAGGCTGCAGAAGACAACAGCACTGAATGCTAGAAAAAGAACAACACCTCTTTCTATTTCACAGAAGGAAAGATGCACAAGCTTGAGAGGACTTTCCAAGCATGCGGGATCTGCCCACCTCTATTCACCACTTGCAAGCAAGGAGAAAGCCCCAGTGGGGGAGGCAAGGCACACACAGGACTCTGGACACAGCCATCAGCTGTGCTCAAATGTCTTTACTTGCAGAAATAGAACTTAAAACCAAGGAAAGGAAGAAATTCTGCTGTTTGTAGTTTCCACTATCTGACCCCCATATGACAGCAAAGAGCCCAGTAATTTTGTAACTACCTCAATGGTAATATTGAAGCAAGGTTCAATCCCTGACTAAACACCATCCTGGAATCCTCATGGGTCCCTAGACACAGAATTTACCTGCCTGTGTTCAGTGTGGCACACAGCTCACACCGATGGGGTGTGCACACATTCCAAACATCCCGCTCCACACACAGCTCTGAGGCTCTCAGGAACCAGCAGAGCCGGTCTCCTGCCCGCACCCAAAGTGTGGCATGCAATTCCACTTACTCACCTTCATGTTCCATCAAGTTCAACAGCGATGTTAAGCAGCCTCTGAGCTACCAGATTTGCTGTGGACTATTGTAAGAGACACCCTCTGTGCTCAGAGCAAACTAAATAAAGCAATTCAATGTCTTACTGCAACCCTCGGTATGCAATCATCCCAAGAAGGGATGCTGGGGACTCAGAAGTCTTCTCATGGTATCAGTTTTCCATACTCAGGTTTGTATAGGAATACTACCTTGGCCTTATATTCAAACTGAAAATAATTCTATGTTGGGCTGATTTTTTGGGATAGTGGGTTTTGGGATTTTTTAACATAGTTTTCCTAATGCAAAAAAGAAAAAAAAAAATCTGTGTATCACATCCATTTCACAGCATCTGCTTAAGTGAAGAAGCTTTCCACAACAGCTGAGCAAACATCTGGATGGATAAAGGAAGACAATGATTAATTCTCATTACAGTCTCTAGTTTATACAGAAATAAAAAATTATTATTTCAAGACTATTGACCTAAGTCTATACACACTCGTAGAAGTTTCTATTGTACAACTGGCTTAAAAGGAGAATTTGTCCTTGCAGTTGATCCAAGTCCTGGAGAGAACAAATATTTTAGACACGTATCCTATTAGAGTGTCTAATAAATAATAAAGTACCAACTTTGAAATCAAAACTTACTGTTCTCAACATCTCATTAATTGACCATCATCTCCTGTTGAAATTTCATTAGTGCCAATTCAGCCCAGAGTGATGAGCAGTATTTGATTTACACTTTGATGACAATTACAAGAATTTAACAACTGAAGAACAAACACATTTTCTGCTTTCAGAGTTGCAGAAAAACAAGGAGAAATCTTCAAGAATGAGTGCTCTAACTCAAAGTAATGCATAAATCAGTTGCAGTACTTTGAGAAAAAAAGAGGGGAAAAAATGAAGTTTGAACATTAGGATTTACATCCTCAAAGACTTAAAATATATTTCTACCTCATTCTCAAAAAAAGGTGAGATGAAATGACCCTGGTGCCTAAAAATAAAAGGCTCCCAAGCAGTTTGAGTCTTAACTGCAACTATAAAACAGATGCTGCTGCACAGATCTTTGCCAACTCTAACACAGGTACATTGCTTCATTTATTTCCCACTCCCTATATATGCAAAGCTTTAGGGATGTGAGAGTATATCCAGTAATTTCATTGCTGTTGCTGAATTCCAAAGTGTTTGCAAGACAGGGCCTGTATTTTTAGGGCTCTGTTTAAGTTCAGTGGTTCTTAAGATCATATCAGCTGGCAACCACGCAGACCTTGTCACTTCACTGTCAGCCTATCTGAGATAAATACAAAACACAAAATAAAAAGTAAAATATACAGGTGTAATTAAAGCAATTCAGCTTTCCTCCTACTTATCTGCCTTTAAACAAAGGCAGGGGTTACTGTGTTACTGCAGGGGTGCTGCATTCAAACTTTCTAAACACAACACCATGGCCAGGATCAGCAGGATCAGGTATGCACAGCTGTTTCCTCAGCTCAAACACAATTCACCTTTAGAACTACTCTTAAATATTCAGAGGGAGGGACAAAAAAGGGTCCCTGGACAGTCTCATTCCCAAATGAGAAACATCTTCAGCTCCAACCCAAAGTGGTTTTAATCAACACCATATCCCTATATAATGGAAAACTCCAAAACTTGGAAACACAGACCAAAGGGCAGCAAGCAACAGATGCTGCCTGGATGCAGCAGGAGCAATGGCAAACCTGTACCTATACACAGCTCTGAGCCACTGCTGCTCATGTGGAGCAGTTCAGAACAAGGCTGGTCACTTCTTACTTTCAGAAATGCTGAACCTACTGCACTTGTTGATCAGTCTGCAATTTTTACTTCCTTTCAGACTTCAGCAGATTATTTCCACAAAAAGACCATGTTCACTGATATTTTAGCAGGCACCAGCTCAGGGAGAGCCTTCTCCTCCCTGCTCAGGATAGGTTTTACTCTTCCCCTCTGGGATCACTGAAGCTGTAGAAGTTCAAGAAAGATGCCAGTTTTGCATTCCCATTGAAAATTGTTTTAATACTATAAAACTCATTTGTTCACATATTTTGTACAAAAGATGAATTGTTTTCTCATAATTACAGGAGAATCATTTCAAGTTGAGAATTCATCTAAGTAGGTCCAAAACAAAACAAGACTGGGTTCTACTGGTTCTGGAGGGTCCCAATTCAGCTCACCCAAGGTCTCTTTCCAGTTTGGCTCTCACAGTTATGGACCACATTGATGGAAATACCCCACATCATCATTGACTCTTCGGAGGCTTGTAGTGAATTCGGCACCGCTCATTAAATACCTGAGACACCAAAACAGAAGAGCAAAAGTGAATCAACCCCATCCAGGAAATGAGCAGAACTTCACAGACAGTTCAGGCAACTACTTCCTCATGTAGCACCCATCTCAAGCTGCCCAGCTCTGAGGTATCAATAAATGGCACTTACCAAGACATCCATTTCCATTCACCTTCACTCCTGGCTTTAGTAAATCCAAAATCTGCAGCCTGATGTTGGGAGACTCCACAGCACTAAGTGCTCTCCCTCAGAAAATGCAGACTCTTAATCCTGGCAGGCTGTTACCATCAAAAATGCTGATGCCTTTTTGTTTTTAAAAGAGAGGGAAATAATCATGGGAAGGTTTCTGAATGGTTGTGTTCTATTAAGTTCACTCTGGCATTCAAATTTGGGTGCTGTATTCCTGTCTTTCCTGAGCAGGCACATTTTACATTGGCATGACAGCCAAGAAGAGGGGCAAGAGCTCCTGAAAGTCATGTGCACACTTCCAGTAACCTGCCTGCCTGTGCCAATGCTGCCAGCAGTCCCTGCAAAGGCCACAGCACTCCTGCCTCACTCACCTCTGGCACCTTCTCTGGGTAAAATTTAGCCTCCAGAATTGGATGCTGAGGATCGTGTATATTTAGCTTCAACTGCTGCCATCCTGCCCTAAGGAGGGCCAAGAAACGTGACTATTTAAAGTAAGGCAGTCTGAATCCAAAGAAAAACACACAGCCTCCCACAAAAGTTGCATGTCTTCTTCATAAGCCATTTAGTTATTTATCAGTTTTTATCCAAACTTGTCCAGCACAAGTCCTGAAGCACCACCTGACACCAAACTGAGGCCCTGGCAGGTTGGTTGTTGGTTGTCCTACCAACATTCCCACAAGAGCATGTTTTGCCAAGCTGTCCAGGGATAGGGCAGACCCAAGTGCCTGTGATCATCAGGATATGAAGTTTCATGAACTCTCCCAATGGCTTTATGTGCAAAGTGAGTGACCTTGTAATTTTGGGGAAGTTATCCAACACTTTATATAAATACACAGTTTCAAGCTCTATCTTCCTAGAATCTTCTAAAGCAGATCTTATTCACAGTTCAGAACCTATGGCAACTTCAGCAAAAGTGAAGCCTGGAGCACACATTAGTTACAGCATTGCTTCTCAACAATTTTGGAGCAATTTTCAATTACCTTTCAAATTTAATTTATTTAAAGAAATAGACATGTATTACAAACTGATTCATACTGCAGAAAGCAAAAGCTGTGACACAGTTTTTTCACACACAGTAATGTGCAGCCATTATGTTACCACATGGAATGGACACCTCTGGAAAAGTTTAGATGAGGTAAAGGTTTGAGAAAGGTTTGAGTGACAGGACAAAACTGCAGAAATTAAGAGCAACAGCATGAAGTCCAATTCAGAAACATTTTACTCATGAACAAATCACACCATTTTTTGTCCAGCCTGTTAATAACATTTTAATGGAATAATGTCTAAAAGGGTGCTGGAAATACTCTCTAAAGCACTGCAAGGGTCTCAGCATCGAACAACACACCAGCTTGCTTGCTATCATGCTAACTTTCAAAGTATCTTCAACAGTAACTCCACAACCTGTGGCAGGAAGATCAACACTGCACTCTTACTAACACTGCCTCCTACTTTTAGGATCATTGGCTCACAGATCTCAGTGTGTTACTAAGGCCATTTAACTCCATTGGTCTACCTGTGAAGTGCTATTCTCATTTATCAGACATTTTTCAGGAAAATCAATGGCTGAGAAACATTAAAATGCATGTTACTATGCAAAAGTTTGATTTTGCTGGCTTTTACATATTTGTATAAACAACTCCAACAATAAACTCCAATCTGGAAGTGCTGGACAGAGACTAATGCAAGTGTCTTGTTTGAAACTCTATTCCTTGTTTGGTATCATCCAAATTCCACATGCATTTCTCTAAAGTAGCATCTTCTGTATGCCACTATTGCTACAGTCAGCCAGTGTTTAAACATCTGTTTCCTAATCAGATTTTTCCAATTAGTTTTCAGTTGTTTAGGATTAATGGAAATACACAAGTGTATTTCCCAACCAGAAGTCCACAAAAGTGAAACACCAGTCTGCACACCAATAATCACATCCATGTAACAAATTGCATTCAATCTGCAACCATGACTGGTTCTAATTGACATTTTAACAAGCAGCTAAAGGATAAATTTATGTGTATATTCAGAGCACAGTGAAGCAGAGCTGGAGATAAAACCCAGAAATATTTATCTCTTCAAGCCCCACTGAACATTGGCTAAGGAATATACCAACAGCCTAAAGTACCCCTGCACCATGCATACCTCACTGCTTATAAACTCTCCATCTTTAGGAAAAATTAGACAGTTCTGTCACCAGTAAAAGCTTAATGCAGCTACAAGAAGCCTCTGGGATCATTACTAAATTTGGTGCTTCAGAATGAAGATTAGGGTGGGGGTTGTTCCCCTATAGCAGAGTCACTGTAAAATATTTGCCCCTGGTGACCTGCAGCATGTTGTTGTTAAGGCTGTGGCATTGCTTAGTCAGATCTGAGAGGGTTTAAAATTAAACTGAAGTGCATGCTTAGCTTTTTTGAGACAGTACAGAGGTGTAGTGATAACAAAGCATATGCAGAAAACTGTAAATGCTCACTTCGTCAGCCTGCACTGAGGTTACTGATGAACACCTAAGACATAAAGCTGTATTGGTTTTACACTGGTGCAATCCAGGGGACTAAAATCATGAAGTAGGGATTGAAAAGGAAGGTGCAGCTAGTACTGGCTATTTGCAAAAATCCTTTTTGCATTTAGAGAGGGAAAGAGGCTCTCTCTGCAGTACTGAAAGCTCTGAGAAGCTACATCAAACCAGCAAAGGACACCAGATGTGAAATGCCGCAGTGACACAATACAGCCACCTCAGAACTTGGGCTCAGTGCTAAAATCACCAGATAGCCTTCGGGGCCATCAATCCAGAGGGTGACCTGCACCCTCTGCTGACACAGGAGAGCAACGGCAAGGCTGCCCTTTGCACCACGGAGTGTCTGTTCAGGCCCGAAGAAACTCCTGCAGGAAAAGGTTCAACTTCTACAGCCTCACCCTGCCCTGGGCTCTGCTCAGAGTTGTGATCAGCACCAGATACAGGCAAATGTGAAAGCCTCTTCTCTCACACATTGTTAGAGGCCCTAAAAAGCTTTTCAGAGAACTCACCACAGAGAAGTCTACAAGTGCTCAGCCACTGGCAAGGGGGAGAGAGGGACACAGGGAATAATCCACAGTCCGTCCTCCATGCTGAATCAGAGGCTTTTCTTCCCTTGGCAGTGCAACTGAAAAGCTTTGATCTCTGCATCCAGAACTGGGAAAATGACTGACTTGAAGCATTTCCCCCAGCAGTGCCCTCATCTATTTCTAGTTTATCTGCTTCACAAGGCACCAGTTCCACACCTCCAGTGCAGGACTGTCTGTTGGGACAGGACATCATCATTATTAAATGACTGAGTACCTTCCAGCTTCTGTCGTTTACCACTTCTTCAACATTGAGCTCCGACTGCATCAATTTCAACTGCAGAAAATAATAGATAAAAGGGTTATTGTCAAACAGGTCTCCCTGCAGCCTTCAGTATTTACTACCAATGCAACTTTCCAGCTCCCAACCCCAGCACCAGGTGCGCACCTCCTCTGATGGTGCAAAACAAAGGGCACAATGTATAATCACCCTGGGAGCCTGTCCCTTCCAGTCAGCCAGTGCTCAGGGCACACACAGGTCTGCAAGGGCACAGTGAAGGCAGACTAAAAAAGCAAGCCTGGCAGTAGATCCTAATTACTCATGCTCTATTCCTAAATAATGCCCATCAAGATTTGCTAGCAATTAACTGATCAACATTGATGGCTTTACAGGCACAAATAACTGCACCTAAAGCAAGCACTGAGCATAGGGAATGCCAGGGCTGGGGTTTGCTCTGCAGCCTTGAGTTGCCACATTAGAGTCATATATGAAGCTGGCAGCAAAGGTAGGACTCCAGCTAGGATTCTGGATTTAAAACTAAGGTATGAACAGACCCTCTCTGCTTCATTTGCCATCTAGTCAGTACAGTGACCAAAAAGGGCCTGCAGTCTGATCATATGTTGTTCGTGCTGTCTGAACCAGTTAGTATTTTATGTCATCACTGCAGGACAAATCAGCTCTACACAGATGCAAAAGCTCTGGCAAGAACTACCACCAATACACAGTTCTTGAGCACTCACTTGACCTGTGACAAGGGTAAGAATCTCTTTGTTTCACACCTATTAGAAACCCTGAGGGGCAGGTGTGACAGCTGCGTTTGGGTAATTTGGTCTTGAGGAGATTTAAGAGCTATCTGCCATTTTGCCCAAATTTAGGATGTGTTCTTGTTGGAGTCTTTAACACAACAAAGAGTCAGAGTTTATCCATTTTCAATACATGCTTCCAATTAGAAGCCTGGTGAACAGGCAAGCAAAGACAGCAATCCCACTAAAAACCTTCCAACCAAGATATCCAGGGACACAGAGTTGCTACAGCTGTTGGATGCACTTTCCCCAAGTCAATAGGACTTCAATCTGTTTGAAATAACAATCCAGGACCCAGAGTGACTGGACAACCAGGATAAGTCTCTATAAAATAAACACTCAGACGATCTTTAGTAGTTCAAAGAAACTACTCCTCCAAGTTTTCTCATTCAGTGACCCAGAAGTAATAATTATGCATTAAGTCCTCCAAGTTGCAACTAGCAGGATGAGAGAAACACACATAACAAGGGAAAAGAAATCTGTATTGCAAACAAGTGAATATGAAATTCCCAATCTTAAAGCTAGGATGTGTTCTGTCAAGATAGCTTTTCTGACTTGTAGAAAAAACACAATTCTCTGTGCTTTGGAGAGCCAAAAAAAACAAAAACACAGGGACCTCATAGGGTCCAAGTACAAATCTGAGGTGGGCTAATAAAAAATTTGAGATGTGTCTAAATCATGAATTGCTTTTAACATTTGAAACAACCTCCAATCATTAAACACTTTCATTGTGATCCTCCCAGTGTTTTCAGTAAGAGATTTTGGGCTCAGTAACTAAATGATTTAAGGAACTGGCTGTGCTAACAAAATTTGTAGAAAATACTAAGCAACAACTCTAGTTTTATAAACTAATATCCATGCTTGTTAGCAGTTCAATAAGTGAGGCTTTAAGAATAAAACTGCTCATCTGCCACATGGTTCTCTCAGTATCCTTTTCCTTACAAAAGGGGCTGTGGAAATGAGGTGAGAACTTCAATGGGGTTCCTTTCTCCACTTCTGATACTCAATCCCCTGTGGTCACCTCTGGTAAAGTACTTCCCACCCACGGAGGAGAAGGCTGAGAGGGCATTTGCACATTAGAATTCTGTATGCAAACCCAGAAGTCTCTCTCACACCATCACAAGGTACTCCAAATATTAATCCAAGAAATACCAACCAGCAAAAAGGTTGTGTAAGTGGAATTCAAAGCTGCCTGGGAGCATCTTGTAGTGAACAGGAAAAGTTAAGCTGTGCCTTGGTGTTGTCAGTCAGTGAAGGTTAGAATCCACCACAGGAAAGAACATGTGTTTTTCTACAGTATACATGTAAAAGAATCTCAGGAAATGCTCCAGTTGCAGGATAAAAGCAGCTCTCTGCCTTGAGGCCTTAGGTAAAATAATTCTCCCACGACCCAGCAAGAGCCAACGAGAACCTTGGAAAAAAATCTGCTTGACTCAGAATCCACTACAGACTCTCTCCATCAGACGGGTCTTTCCCTTTGGGAAAGATACCCACTTCTTCCTCTGTAAGTGATCTCTCAAAGGCTCCACCACTCACCTTTGTCTGCTCTTTCCTGAGTTGCTTTAATAATGCTACATCTTCATGGGCCTTTTCCCTCTCTTCTTTGAGAGTTTTCACTATGGCGGAAGTCTGAGAGATGCAGTTTTTGATGATTCTTTCTCTGTTGGTGTGAGCATCCATCAACTAAGTGGGGAGAAAAAGAAAATCACAGTGACTCATAAGAGAATAAAAATCTCCTAGTTATAAGTTTAAATAGACACTTTCTAAAGTCATGGTATTGCTGTGCCTACAGAAATCCCTTTGAATTCATAATCCACATGTGGGAAACAACACAGCTTTCAGCAGCAGCTACTCTCACCTTAAACTATCCTATCGTTCTTACCAAGTTGATCAAAACTTAAAGGTAAACATGAGGAGTCTTGCAGAGCAGCAGAAAAAGCAAGCACCCTTTTAAAAAGATCCTCAAAGGATCAGTATTGCAGAACAAAGAACTGCTCTGCATGGTTTTAAACTGAAGCAGTGTGTAGAGATGTTGAGCAGGACAGTTAGGAATGCACAAAGCAGGATCTCCCAAGGCAGTGTTTTCCTCAGACACGGAGGATGCTTTACTGGCCACTGCACACGACAAAGCAGTGGGAAGGGAGCTGAAACTGGAAGGTGTGCACACTCACAGACTCGTACAGCTCTTTGCACGTCTGGCCAGGATCAACTTTCCCCACAAAGGAAGCTGTTGGAATCGTAGTGTTTAATTCATGAACAATTCTATCATCGATTGTCCTCATCACCCTGAGCAGCTCCTGTATTAAAAAAGAGAGAGAGATACTCGGCTATGTCTCTCAGAAAAGCCTACTACAAAAAAAAAATTGCATAGTTAAGCATTTTAATAGAAACTAACTAGGATTCCTTACAAAGAAGCACACCCAAGGAGCAATCCCGCATGCAGGAGAATGTGCTGCAAACCACGGAGTTTCCTTGGCAGCGAGGGCCAGAGCAGGGGTGAGTAACTGATGCCCCCTGAAGTCCCCTGGCCCTGCAGGCAGCATGGACAGGCTGAAGAGCCTGTGCCCAAGTCCCCGGCCCCACTTCCACACGGGAAACTGGGACCAAACCTGCACCAAAACAGAAACCAGCACCAAAACGGCAAACTTGGAATAAACCCCGCCCCTAGCATTCTGGGGGCCGTGAAGCTGAGCTGGGGGAGGTTTAGGTTGGATAGCAGGAAAAAGTTTTTCACACACAGTGGCAGAGCACTGGAACAGGCTCCTCAGGGCAGTGGCCACAGCAGCGAGCCCGACGGAGCTCGGGATGTGTTCGGACATCTCAGGCACACGATGTGACCCTTGGGGCGTCCTGTGCAGGGCCAGGAGCTGGGCTCGGTGATTCCCGAGGGTCCCTAGCTACTCAGGATATTCTGGGATCCCGCGGTCGAGACACAGCCGGTTCCCACGGCCCCGTCGGCCGGGGCCCTGCTGGCACCGCCGAAGGCACGGGTGAGACCCCACGCTCCCTTAAACGCCGCGGAGGCGCCCGCGGAGCTCCCGCAGCCCGCGTGGCTCCCGCGCCGCGAGCGCTCCGTCCCGGGAAAGGCGCCGGAGGGGAGGGGAGGGGTCCGGCCCCGCTCCCGCCGGAGGGAAGGGGATGGGAGGGGAGGGAAAGGCCGGACCCCGCTCCCCTCCCGCCGCACCGCGCCGGCCGCGGCAGCGGGGTGACCTCGCGCGCGGGGCGCGCTCCCGCGGGGCCACTGGCGGGAAGCGCCGGGAGCGCGCGGCAGGGGCGGCGCCCGGCCCGGCCCGGCTCGTCCCGGCCCGGCCCGGCTCGTCCCCGCCCGCCCCGCGCGGGTTACCTGGAACTCGGCGAAGTCCTCGCAGATCGCGGCTCCGCTGGGCGCCGCCATCCTGGATCGGCCGAGGGAGCCGCGGCGCCCAATCGGGCGGGGAGCCGGGATGACGCGCGGGGCGGAGCGGGGCGGGACCCGCCGGAGCGCGGCCCCCGACGCAGCGGCCCCCGGCCGGGCATCGCCACCGGCAGCGGCCTCGCGGCCCCTTCGCCTCCTCCGGCCGCTGCGAGCGCTCCGGCCGCCCCCGGCGGAGGCGGTGCCGACCCCGGCGGCCCCGAGCGTCCCGCGGCGCGGCTCCCGCCAATCGCGGGCCCGGGGCGGGGCCCGGCCGTGACATTGAGCTGCGCCCGGCGGGGCCCGGCAGCGCCATGTGGGGCCGCGCCGGTGAGTGAGGGACGGAGGGAGGCAGGGAGGGGCCGCCGCATCGCCGCCGCCCCGGGACCCCGGGCGGCCGGGCCCGCGGGGGGGAGCCGAGCCTGGGGCCGTGTCGGGTGGACTGACCGAAACAGCGACGGGAGCGGGGCTGTGCCTCGGTTTCTCTACAAGGGTTCGCTTTCCTTTGCGGTGTTGCCTGTAAATGTATATTATTGGTTTTTCAGAGCCGGGAGTATATTATTCTTCGAAAGTAAAGCGCCTTAGGAGAGACAGCTTCAGACAGTATAACAAATTAAAATAAGAACTAATTTTCTATTTTTTTAAGTGCCCTTTTTGCCTTTCTGAGATAGTTTGGTTGGTTGGAGCTTTTTTTCCCGAACTTTTTCATTATATTAATTAACACATTCGAAGCGCCTTCTTTAAAGTATGTGTTCGTATATAAGGTGTCCTGGTATTTTCTAATGTGCTACAAAGTAGTTACCTCTCAGTGCTAAATATTCTGCTTTTTTGACTTGACTCTCAATGCTTTTGGGATGTGGCAAGATTGGTAGAATAGTGGCGTGCAGTCCTTGAAATAGCACCTTCCAAAGTGTATCTGAAACATATCTATAGATTAGTTCATGGAAATTGTAATGTGTTTTAGAAATTGCTGGCAGGACATTATCTTGCCTTTTTTTTTTAATCCCTAAATGAATGTAATTGCATTCATATTTTTCTACATACGATTACTGAGCAAGCCCAAGGCATACCTTCTAAGCAAGTTTTCATTTCTTTGGTAGGCTATTACAACTAAATCTGGTACTTCTTGCCTTCACTTGTACCTATTGGTTTTCTTTCTTTTTTTCCTCTTGTGTTTAAAAAAAAAAACCAAATGCTTCCATTTAAAAGCTGGTTCCCACTTTCTACTGCTCTGAGTTAAATTCGGTTTTTTCTTCCTCTGCTTCCTCTTCCAGATAAGGCTGTTAAATTGCTGGGAAGAAATATTCCCTCAGTTCTGAGGATGACCAAGGGAGTGGACCCGAAGATAGGCAGAAGGCTGTGCATTAAACCCCAGCAAGACCTTCAGTCAAAGCGTAAGAGTCTTTGATAAAGTCATGGAATGTTTCATGCCACGGAATACTCACATATCCACACTGCAATCATTTGAACAGGAGTTTGGCTGACACAGGTGGTCATATCCCTGATTTTGTGGGAGTTCTGGTCTCTAGACTGAAAAAAATGGAGCATTAAATTTGGTAAAGTCTTGCTTTCTAACAAAAAGACAGGGGTCAATGTTTCCACTTGTGACGGTCACACAGCATTCACTTTGTAGCAGATCACCAGAACCTTATCTAGTGCACACTCCTACACTGAGGCTCCTCAGCTCTGCTCTGGAGCTGCTTCTTCAGACACACTGTAAACTGTTCATGTTTAGGAATGTTGTACGAGCTAAAAGACTTTTGCAGTTCTTTGGAGTGCAGCCAGCTCCAGCTGTTCCAAAAACTGAATGTGCCCTGCAGGGAAGAGTCTGAATTGTTCATGTTTAAGGGTGGAGCTGGTAAGGGACATCTCAAGCAATTAAACATTTTCACTATTTAAGGGACAATTTCTGTGCTCCCTGTATCACAGGCTCCTTATGGCCCACCCATGCAGGAGAAAAGGAGCACACAGATGTGAAGCATTTGGCATGACTCTGTGTTAAAAACATGAATCAGCTGTACTGGGTAGGACAGAAGGTCTCCTTAAAAATGTGATGTCTCCAGCAGGGGCCAGTAAAGGAAGTCCCTTACATTTTTGTAAAGTGGGAATGGTGACCTACAGCAAGAACCTAACTGCCCCAGAGGTGGCATCTTGGTGTTTAATAGTCCTCACTGGATTTTTTTTTTCCCCAACAAATTTCCTGAAGCTGGATTAGATGTATTTTTAGCATCCACATTCTCTAAGAATGTGGATGCTGAAGTTCCCCAAGAATTTATTCTCTAAGAAGAAATTCCTCAGCTACAGTCTTGTGTATGTTTTTTAACCCAATATGCACTTTTTTATAATCTGATTTTCCTTTATTCAGTACCCTTTCCAAACCAAGACCTCATTAAAACCCACACTCCCAGTGTCTCTTATAATGCTCTGCTGGGCTGAAGAGAGCTTCAGTCACTGCTTTTCCAGGCCAAAGGCTCTCAGTCTGACACAGTTTCTTACATGGTGTCCATGCCATACCTGTGCCTGTTCTATTTCAGCTCCCTCTATTTCCCATGCTTTTCAGAAAGCTGGCGTGACATTTTTTCACAGAGGCACAGTAATGCTGCTGTGTTGGTCAGAGTTCCTGATCAGGGACAGTTAGGCTGTTTTCCTTTCTGTTGCTTGCCAGAACCACTGTGGAACCCCAAGGCCTTGCTCAGGCCTAGGTAATGATTTGTAGGTGAGGACAGAGTCTGTCACTGGTGTGTGAACTGGAATTGCTTCCTGTTTATGGACAAGGGAGTTCCCAGGCTAATTTATTGACTCCGAGTTCTGAAGCCCCGTGGCATTTTGGGCTCAGCCCTCTTCATGTTTTTGAATAAGCTGGTGCTGTCAGCAAACTATCCATCCCACTTCCTACATAATTCATTAATCCATGAGGGAGAACGTGGCTATACAGGATACTGCCTATTGTTTAAAATGAAAAAGCTGTCTTATCTTTGCACTTTGTTTCTTAGATTTTAATGGTATGTTATATATTAAAAGCTTCCCCTGTTGCATTATGGATATTTTGTTTATAGAGTTTGATAGACTGACCTGATAATTATGTGTCCAATCTTTGCCTATGGTCGCCTGTTTATTTTTACCTTCAGATAAAATCTTACACTGCCTGAAAAAGTTAACATTCTGTGATGTTATATTGGCTTTTTTTGTTATTGTGCATCATGCTGGCTTTTCTATAGCTGTTCCATTTGGGGTTTTTTTAACCTTATTCAAATGAAATAGAAAACCAGTACCTCAGGAACCTTAGAAGCTGGAGCAGCTTCTGCATATTTAGACCTGCAGATACAGAGGTTTTGAGAAGGATTTGGCTTTCCTTACATGGCTTCATTTTAACCCATACTTACACGTTTGTTAATTTGTGATACAGTTTTCATTCTCTAACCACCTCTAGCAATCATATTTAGAGTTCTGCATTGCTCACCCTAACTGGTTTTGTTACAGCTCTGACCATCCAGCCTCTCTGACTGTTGTTTTTGGCGGTGTTTTGTTGTTTTGTCTTCTTGTGTTTTGTTGGGTTTTTTTTAGGTCGATCTGCTTCGGGAGTGCCTGGATACAAGCCTACACTCTGGGAGAGAAGGTTTTTGTTGTGGGCAGGCCATTTCAAAAAACTAGAGGATATTCCAGACACTGTCTCGTAAGTGTCGCTTTTGAAGCTGTAAAAGAGACTTCGTCTATGCAGAAATAAGTTACTTGCATGCAACTCCAGAGTAACTTTTCCAGAAAGGAATGGGTTTGCACAGCTGAAAATCCTTACCCTGCTGTGTTTGGTGTTACCATCCTTGTATATGAAATGCCTCAGCTATTCTCTGGTGCTAAGATGATGTATTCTTCTTGATTTTTTTTCCTTTTTTTTTTGCAAAGAGTTGACCAGCATTTATCAGTTGTTTCATTAGAAAACCATATCAGATTAATTCATTTTTATTCTTCTCTTGCAATCAGAAAGCTTTTTTGAAACATTAGTGTGATCTTTTTGTAGTGTTTTTCATTATATGTCAGTCTCTTGCAGTGGGAAACTTTCATGTACAGCTGTAAAATAACTGAAACTCATATAAAGTATTTATTAATGAATACCTAAAGGACATGGGCCAACTTCCTTTACTGTTGGAATTTAAACTAACAAACAGTGTTAAGGCTCCCTAACTATACATAGTCAAAATTTCCCTGTTGCTGCTGAGTCCAAATGTCAAAAGCTTTGTCCCATGTGAAAAGTAGAAAATAAAACTGGATGTTCTGGTTTGGACACCAAAACTAAAGATCAAACTTATCAACAATAGACAGCTATTAGTCTAAAAAACATTCCTAGTGGTAGTATAGTTATCTTTTAAAACATGCTCGTAATACTTTTAAACATGTGTATTTATTTAAATTAAAAAGAAACAGTAAATCTTTTACTACTTGAGTAAGAAAATTGTGTAGCTGCCCTCTTACATATTTTCTGTTTGTTTGGATGCACCATATGGGAATTGAAAATCCACCCCTGTATTTAAATGTATCACAGTGAATGAATTTTGTTAAAAGTGGAATCCTTCCATTTTGTATTGAATCATTTTTCTTAGAACTGCATTTGAAATACATACAGGAGTAAATTATTAAAACTATCACTTCATATATTTTTGCACACCAAACACCTGTTATGAGTGTTTTTAAGAAAAGAGAGTTAGCAGAGTGATTGATTTCAGTAGTTTATTGAAAGGACAAACCAACTTCTGATAAAAGCTGACCATTTCTGCAAGTGCATAGGGAAATCTTTTTATTTAGATAAATAATTCAGCCAAATCTGAGAAGACAATTGAGAACTATAAAAGCACAAAAACTTGTTTTCCTGTTCTGAGATTAATTATGTGTTGTAAGGGCTTGTGCTATAACTCGGTCATCTTGTAAAATGTGAAGCAACCCATTTATTAAACAAATGTTAAACTTAGCCACTGAACTGATTTAAAATGCAACTTGTGTTTAGATATCTACCTTTCGCTCTTGTAAATTCTTAACACATCTAAGATATTTCCAAAATTAACTAGCAAACTTTTAAAAATCCTACTGCTGTGCATTTCAGCTTAATTGCAGCCTGCACTCAAGGCTTTCACTGCAGATTATTAGCAGAAGCAAATAACCTGGATGCTAAAATGAACCGTTAGTTTCATTGTAGATGGATGTGTCTGTTCCCTATGATCAGAAGTCTTGTACTCAAATCAATGCTCTGACAAAAACAAGAACAAAACTTCTCAGCTCTCAGGTCTTGTGTGATTTATCATGCTGAACTACCATGGATCCTGAAATAATCTTTTTTTTTCTTCCAAATGTAAAGATCAAAATGTAGTAACTGATTCTATAGTCACTCATGTTTATGTACAGTAATAATTTCCCAGTTCCATTAAATGCATTTTCCACATCAGTTTTGGCGTATAAGTAACCTAGTTTGATGCATTTATTCTTTTCATTACACAATGTTGGTGCTTTTCCAGTCTTCTGGAATTTTGTCATGTGCCAAATATAATCAGTGAGAGTATCAGCCCTCCTTGAGAAGGGAGTTATCTGCCCTAAATTCTGTAAGGAGAGTTAAATGTACAGGGTGTAAGTCTTTGGTTGTTGTGGAAAGCACTTCTAAAAAGCATTAATGTTTCACTGCCCCTTCTTGCATTGTTCTCCCTGACACAGACTTAAAATCTGCTGTAACCAAGATGTCATTTGGGTAGAATGACCTTCAGAGTTAACTAAAAAGATCTTTTTACTCTCCACACAGCTAGAAGGTGTCAGTAACTGCTACTCTTCTGGTGGAAGACTTCTGGTTTTTAAAAGATAACAGCAGAGTAGGCAGTAAGTTTCCCAGAAGGGTGGTATAGTTGCTGCTGTGGCTAGCTAAGCCCCTTAAACTTAAAAGAAAAATTTAAAGAGTTCATCTGTCCAGAGCTGATAGGGAAGCTTACAATCCTCCACACCTCCTTAGTTTCTCAGGGAAGCAGATCACTTTAGGACTATTTATTCCAGCAAGAGTGGGGACCAATGGTCTTTTACAAAGCCCTATTCAGAATTTCTGACTGTTGAATTCAGCAGCCTGTGTGTCACTTATTGCACTTCCAAGTGCAATAGCACTTTCCTGTAGCAGGGAAGCATCTTGCTGGGAAATAAGACTGCCTCATAAATGAAACCACTGCGAAGTTCAGGCAGAAGAAGTTGCAAAGCTGTGCTAATGCTTTCCTCTGCCCAATAAACTCTCAACTCTTAAAACACCAGATTTTGGGTTTTAGCAGACTTCTGCTATTGAGAGAAAAATGCATGTTTTACTATGTTAAATACATCACAATTATAATACAGATGAGTTTTCCCTAACTTCGCAGATATTGGAAGGTGGTAGTGAGCACAGAGGGAGCTGACAATAAGAAAATTATGGTATTGGTTAAACCATTCCTCTCTTTTTCCTGTTCTTACCATAATGAGCATACACACTTAAATCCTGCAGCCTTCCTCCTTTGCATTGCAGTCAAGTGATCTGCAAAGGCAGTATTTTAACAAGAGAGTAAGCCAAGTTTAAAAAGTTCTGCTTGTTTCCAGCTTTGAGAGGAATGCCTGTTACCAAGTATCTCCCAATGTAGTTAGGGATCAGCCTTTACTGTTCTTGTAAAACTTTTTTGTGCAAAGAGCCAAGTGCTGTTGGCATTACACAAAACTACCAAGACAGCACACTAGAAGAAATTAAATAGTTAGCCAAGTGAATTATTTGGGTCTTTGATAATGAGTCTTTTACTCATTGTTTTTTACTCTTTCTTGAGGCTTGAAACGGTGCAAGCAGCAAAGACCACCCTGCGCATCAAGTTCAGCTATGTCATGATTGCCTTGACAATAGTGGGATGCATCACCATGGTGATCAGAGGGAAGCAAGTAAGCACAGAATTTGGGCTGATGAGGGCAAATAAACCTTCATTTAAACTTCTTAGTTCCTCTATGGATTTTTAGTAAAGTCTTGCTTTGGGGGTTTGGGGTTTTTTTTGTTCATTCTGGGTTTTTTTGTCATTTTATCAGTGAATAAAATTTTAACAAGCCCTCCCGGTTCCCCAGAAGTGACCCTCATCCCTCATTGACTAATTCTCATCAGAAAAGAATGATGTCACCATTAAGATGCTTCCTTAAAAAAAAAAAACAAAAACAAAACAAACAAAACCCCCTGAGCTTAAAGCATCTGTGTGGCAGAAGAACCTTATTTGTTATGCTGCCTCTCTTCTGATGATAATGTTCAGGTCTGGTTTCTGTGGACTACTGTGTTGTAGAGAAACCTTAAAAGTAGTGACAGTCTTAACCCCGGCACTGTGAGCTACTGAGTGTCAGCTGACATTTCCATCAGGATTTGTCTATTACAATGAAAAGGATGCAGCAGTCTGAAATGAAACAGTGGAAGGATTTTTCCTGGCTTTACTAGCAGAGATCAAACACTGATGATTCCCAGAGCATTTTCCTCTGTACTGGAGAAGTATGAATGCAAACACCAGGAAGAGAGAACAGTTACTTTGGAATCCTGGTTTTCAAAGCAGCTGGAATTATTTATGTTTCCTGAGATGAGGTCAGTTGGAGCTGAGAGAATGGTGCTAATAATGCCAAGGTTACAAGTTCGATCCCCCAGCGAGCCATTCATTGAACAGTTGGAATTGATGATCCATGTGGTCGCTTCCATTTCAAAATATTCTATGAGTCTGTGATTATGTTTAACTTTTGATTTGTTTCTCTGTCTTGTGAAAATCACATCAGTACTAAATACTGACCAGAAGCACAGAATGTATCTGCTAGTGCCTTGAAAAAAGGGTTTAATTTATTCCCAGATACGTAATTACTCTCAGCCAAAATAATCTCTCAATATTTTACTTTAACCCTCTTGGCTTCCTGGCATTAAAGCTGTGGCAGAACTGTGCCTTGGTGAGGACAGGTCAGGTATTTTATTGATTCAAGATTCAACTCCGTGGTCCTTCAGGTGATAACTGATGATCTTATTACATTGCAGGGTATGAAAAGACATGAATCTCTTACGAACATAAACTTGGAGAAGAAAGCCCAGTGGAAAGCGGAAGGTGCATCTGCTAAACCATAGAGGAGGAAATGAACATATCAAAGACTGGGGTAGAAAAGCACTAATAGAATATCATCACATCTTTCCTGTTTGTTAGTTCTGTACACCCAGGTTCAAGAAAGAATGAATATGCTGTCTTGTAATCAATAAAACCAGAAATACCTATTTTATTTTCCTCATAACTGCCCCTTTCTTACAAACTCTTTTCTTCATGGTTAGTGGGACAGGACACGTGAGTACAGTGGATGAGAAATGTAATTGTTTCCCACGTGCTGTGCACCAGAGCATCTTTTAAAGTACTGCAGGACCTGTACCTGAATTTTTGGTACCAATACCCTGCATGAAGTCTCATGTTCTTACTTACCACTTACAGGAAGGTAACTCTAACACAAAAGAAGGGTCCATTTGGTTTCCATTTGTACATCCATGCTTGTACAAAAAAAATACCTTCACTAGTCAGCCATCCACAATCATTGACTATTTCAGGTCAGCAAGAATGGACCTGTATTTATTCTGTATTAGTATTGGCTACTTCAAGTCATCCACATGTTCATCTTTCTGCAAGACACAAAATTATTAGGCAGCCCTTGAGCCTAAAGTTACTGTCTAACCTGCATTAACATCAGCAAAATGATCCTAAGGTATTAGAAAGCCTAATTCCCTGGTCCAGGTCCTGTTATTCTGATAAGTTCCTGTGAAGAACTGCCTGCCTTCAAGAAAATGAGGAAGGAGATGAAGACTGAAATAGCATTCCAGAGAACCACATGTTGCAGCTGACAGCTAAGTGTGGTCCAGCAGAGCTGGCAGTGAGATGAGAGAACATCCAAGCTGAGGGAACAGAGATGACTACTTGGGATATACTGAGTAACTGCTTCAATCTGTACTGTCAGATTTACTAGAGACACATGAGTATGAGAAAATCAATCAGACATCTCTGCTCTCTGCTACTAAGCTCTTTCTTTATGAATCTCATTTAGATTTATATGTATTTTGCTCTTTAAAATTGTCTGTGCTTTCATCATACCCGGCCCACCTAGAGATCACCTGCCTCCAGAGTACTATTTCTGGCATTGAGCCCAGTCATGCACTATTCATGTTGAAGAGCCCACAGCAACCAGGGAAAATACTTTCCTTCCTTCTTTCACTCAATCTGTAAGGAAGTGTAGACTGGAGTGTCAGGACTGCTCAAAATGTTACTGGCCAGCACTGCCCTGCTGATCGGCCCTGGGGACTACAAAACCGCAAGAGAACAAGAGACATATCAGCTTAACAAAATTAGTTTGTGAACTTTCTCAGAGTGAGAGGGAGACTATTTTTGTTGTACCTCTAAAAATTAGCAGTATTGCTGATAATTAAAAGCCCCACAGAAATGCAGATTAGATCTTCACTAGCTGCTGCAGTTTCAGCTATGAATTGCACTTCTGAGTACCACAGTGAGATGTAACCCATCAGACAAGCTGTGTAGTCAATTCCACCACAGAAGTCACAACCTTTAGGTGATAAAATGACCTGTCATCAGATTCACTGGATGGAAATTATAATAAGTACACTGTCAATCAAGCAGAGCAGGATTGCACAGATATGTCCACTTAATTAGCACTGAATGCAAGCTATGTTTAATTTCACTGCACGTATGTGAACAGATATTCCACGACAATTCTGGTTCTTTGCCACACCAGTAGGCACACAGGTGGGGACCAAACAAAATCTTGCCCAATTACAGGCCTGTGGTCATATATGTACTAAATGACACCAAAAAAGAGAACACGCATTACAGGTTTCTGTGAAGAAAAACTTGTGATTTATGCTTGGTGATGGCAAAGCTTAAAACTCTGCATCTCAAAAATATCACCCTTTCAACACACCTCTTGAGTGCACTCTGAACAGAACCGGCAGGTACCTCTCCTAGTTTTGGAAATAAAACTATTTGGACTCATCCAGCTGGTAAAGTACTTCAAATAAAAATATGCAATACACCACTTCAAAAGCAATACTTCAGAGCAGCAACAGTAACCAGTTTTTCATTTTACTTAAATTTCTATAAGCTTTAGGCCATTTACTCAAAAACCGAAGTCTGGTCCAGTTTGACAAAAGCTCCATATATCCTTCTGTCACCCCGGTATCTCCATTTCAGAATCTGCCAAAAAGACTTTGCATCACTGCCCAACTTTGTATTTTCTTTCAGCTTCTGCATAGGCTCAAGTCTCAAACCAAAGCCCAAGACAATGGGCTCTGTGTGGTCTCCAGCTTGCTCCCAGCCACTGTACTGTTTTCTTTGCAAGTAGCTGGGTACTTAAAATTATGTAACTCTTTCTCAGTGAGGCAAGTGAAAGGAATCACCTCTTTCCTGGTATGATGGCTTCCAAAAAGCACTTCTAAACACAGACAGTGGTTACAAAACCAGCACGTTTCTGGCCAAAACAGCCAGTCTAGCTGATGGGAGAACTTAACGCCCTTGAGATCACTGCGAGCTCACAGCTTCAGCCCAAAGCTTTTCAACAGTGCACAATGGAAGGAACATACTAAGCCTGAAATGGTACCTCATTTTCTTTCTCCCCTTTGGCTTGGTCTGTAACACCATTCCTATTTATCCATAACAGTCCAGTTTATCAATCCTATACCACGTGCCTTATTGCTGTACCTGGTCCAGAGGCAACTGAAGCTTCCTAATGCAGCAATCACCTTGACAACTCCAACACTGCATCAGTGGAACATGCAAGAGCCATAGCAGGACATGGCCATAGCAGTACACAAGGTCTTGCTTACTTTTCTACTAAGACTCAGGCACCTGAAAAAAGACCTTCAAGTCTAAAATGGGCATGGGAGAATACCAATGGTGTGTTGTGGCAATTTCCAGAAGCAAAAAAAAAAAAAAAAAATCATCACACTGGAAGAGATGAGGATTTACTGTAAGCTGGCATAGAAATCAAAGTGTACAGAGCTAAGACAGGTGTTCAGGAAGTCCCCAGAGAAGCAGAGAAGTGTATTGCCAGGAGCACTGTCACATGTAGGACCATGTGATGCAATCTAGTTCTTCAATAGTCTTGGGTGCTGACAGTAAAAAAAAAAAAAGCAGGTCCAAGAACATGTAAGTCCAGGGTCATTGCCTTCCTCCCTTCTTCTAACATCAGTCAAAGGGTCTTCAACTACCTGTATTTGGTTGGCATCAAGGAACAAACAGGAACTTAGGAACAGGCTGAAGTCTTTAGGCAGCAGTTCCCTCAAATTATTGTGTGATACCTTCCCAGGAGCCCCAAGTGCTGGCCCTGACTTAGTTACTGAGCTATCAGTAAGATGCTCCATCATCCTTTGCACCCTTCCTGAATCCAAAACACTGACCTTGCCTGCCATGTTCCACTGGGAACTTTGCCAACAGAAAGAATGATGACTCCTGTTTGCTGCTCAAACAAAACCACAACTTTAATGGCATTACAGATCTGTGTGCTGGACTGCTAGATAGCAATTCCAGGTAGTCCTGCATCTTCCTTTCTCTAACACCCAGTTTAAAACAGATACTGTTAAAATCTCAGTGCAGATCTTCCACCTCATTCCTGATGTTTCAGAAAAACTCGATGAATTCTTATTACCAGCCTGTGGGGCTTTTGGAAGACGCTTAGATTGGATCTCCACAAGCAGATAGAAACGAAAGCATGTCTTTTAATTTTAAAGAAAACATGAGACTCTTTTCTAGCATTACATGCTGCCTGACAGAGCTAAGAACACAAGAACTCCAACAGCTCCCTCACCTACCCTCTACATGAGACCATACTGCCTCTTATTTAGACAAAAACCAACAACAGATAATTCAAAACACAGCATGACCTTCAGAAAAGCGGCAGCTAGAGGCGTTCTCTGAGATGGTCTCTATCTGAACACATTGTTCAGGAGAGCAGAGAATACTGGTTTCAGTGCTTCTAGCAGGGGACACAGCTACACAGAACTGTGTTAGGAAGCAGTGTTCAAGCAATATGATATAATGATCCTCATACTTTCACTGGCACTTTTCCTCCAAAACAGAGTTCTTAATCTGTGGCCTGAATGTCACTTACTAGATGGGTAAAATTACACTACAATTACTGGCTCTGTTAGAATGCAAGTAGTTTACTTGCCCTTGGCTTACCAAGTAATTCTGGTCAGTCTGTATCAGTGAGCTTTTCCTTTTATAATTCACAAGTCTGATCTCCCTTCTGTACCCATTTAATTTGCAGCCTTTGTTAGAAGATTTTCTTTCTTTTCAACCTATTAATAAGGCTAAATAAAGCAACGCTAAGAACTGGTTGCTGGAAGATCCTGATGGAAATATACTCAACTAAGCACCATTTAAAATTACGTTGAGACCTATGAGTTAGTCACATTTTAATCCATTTAATGTGTGCCATGTTGATTCTTGTATTGGTGTGGTTTTCACTCAAAATATTATGCAGTACCAGTCAAATGCCTTACACAGTCTAAGTATTTAGGATAACAATATTACCTGCATCAACCAGGCCTGTCACTTCAAGCAAACATGTCAAGTTTAAAGATTTATACTTATCTGCTCTGAATTCACATATCCATGGCAAAAGTAACAATTACTGGCCAGGCTCCTTACACAGGAAGGCACAGTCAGCTTAAATGGACTCTTTTTTAATTCACTCATTTAGAGGCAATTGTCATTACTTTCTTGGGGGGCAGGGGAAGGAAACGCCAATGCACCACATTGTTTTCACTAGCCTGGAAGAGAAAACACTTATATATATAGATATATAGGTATGTATATATATACACACACTTTATGCGTGTGTATATATATGTGTGTGTGTGTATATATGTATATATACACGCTAGTGTATATATACACAGAATATACATATATGAATATACAGAATATATGCACACACACTTTGCTCAGATTTGTTTACAAAATATGTAGCATTTTTATACCATCCAATAAGAGGTACATGGTTTTAAACAAATCTTATAGAAATGACATGTTATTGGAAATTTACACGTAAAAAAATCCAGCACAAAAAAATCCAAAAGCTAAAACAAGATTTTGCTACTAATCAGTGCTTCTATCACCCTTCAAGAAAAGAGAAACACAGTTATTTATATGTGATGTAAAGGCAACATTGAGGGTTTTTTTTCTTTTTTAAATTAACCACCAAATTTAACCCCCTAAAATTACAAAGAATTGAAGTCCATTTACAGATCAAGTGCAGTAAACTAAATGTTCCTTCAGCACAAAGCAGCACTAGAGAAAATAACTGGGAGAGGGAAAGTGGAGGCCAACTGGCTTAGCTAGGGAGGCAGCAGGTGGCTTCTGCAGTGGCCACACAGGTCAGAGTCTCCATCCTGAAGCAGAGACAGAAGACTTTATTTAAATAATGGTCACACAGAGCTGATGGTCAGGCCTTTGCCTAGCTTCTTTCAGCAGTATGACAAATGACTTATGTGTTTTTGTAACTCTGTATCCAATGGGCTGGTTTTGCTTTTGCTGTGGCTTATCACTGAGAGGAGTCATGAGGATCTTGAAGACAGTTCTGCCACAAACATTTACCACAGGTACGTGACGCTGCAGATGCCAGTGGCGATTTTGAAATGTTTACACAATGTAAGTTCCAAGCATCCAAAATGGCTTGAAAGAACATAGCCCGATGCAGGGGGGAGCGGACGGCCTAGGGAATCCATTGCGTTCTCCGAAATGGAACTGCCACTTTCAATCAGGCAGCATCTCCCCAGGTGTGTGAAGTTTGGTGCCAGTGTCAGCTGAACTCAGTGAGGAGTGGCTGGCCTTTGCATCAGAGGTCTGTGATCCAAGCAGGCTGCAGAGCCAAGAACATGCTGCTAGCAGAAGGGCAGTCTTCAGCTGCGTGTGGCAGCTGCTACACAGTCAACGATGCAGCACAGATGTCACCTGGAGGAACCATGCGTTCCATGCTACTTCACC
Organism: Chloebia gouldiae; assembly: GCA_003676055.1. NCBI lineage: Eukaryota > Metazoa > Chordata > Aves > Passeriformes > Passeridae > Chloebia > Chloebia gouldiae. The sequence goes on along the minus strand of QUSF01000035.1, from coordinate 1,215,631 downwards.
TGAAGTGTCATCAACAGCAAAAGGGGACAGTGAAATGAGAAGGCCAGGTGGATGCAGATGTTGTATTACTATCCTGCAAATGTAGTGTCATTTTAGTTAAATAAGGGCCTTGACCAGGAGGACTATATTCCATCAGGTGAGCTGGAGAGGAAGCTCTTGTCTCGTGAAAATGAAAGAGCTCTCACGCTCCTTGTGCCAAGTTTTACAAATGAAGGTTTCTGTATTCAGAAGTTAACTTTTCAGAAGACAAATCTGTTCAAGTCACGCAGTGTAAAAATGTAAAGAGGCAGACAGGAACTTTTCAGCCATAACTACAATACCAAAAACCAAACTGGAGCATGGAGCCAGAAAAGGCTTGATCTTTAAGGAAGGCCCGGCTGGATCATACTGTGCTGGCAAGCAGAAGTGGGGGCAGTTTCTCCATTCTAGAAGTTGTTTGAAAAGTAATTTCTGGGGAAGTGTAAAGAGTGACCTATTCACAGGTTTTTTGTGGATGGAGAGGAAAAACTGGGAAGGTATACAAATCTCCACAGTGGTCTGCAATCCAACTTGGGAGCTCAGTGTTGAGACGGGACGGGGCCAGATGCGTTCAGTATTCCTAAGAACCACAAAACATGTCCATTAAAGCCTGTTGTTGCACGGGACAGAGAACTTACTCCATTGTTTGTAACATGCTCCTCATGCCAATAACCCCAGCTGGCACATACAGCACGGTAGATAGATCACGTGTGAAGGTTTAACGCATCTCTCGCAGCCGTCCAAAGAGGCATCCAGGGGAGAACATGAGGGATGAATTCAGCTACGTTCTCAGAAAGGCTGAATGTATCCCTGGACTGCAGGCACACTCTGCAGCAAATACAAGAGAAAGGCAGCCTTCTCTTGGATGTCAGGAGTGGGGGCCCAAGTGGAGGAGGGGTTACTTTCCTGTAATAGGAACAGGGAATATCTCAAAGTATAGAAAGGTGCCTCAACTCCACAAAGATGACAGTGGAGAGATTCAGAATCTAGAGGAGAAGGGTGATTCTGGTGACCCCTTGCCAAGGAGGGGACATCCTGCCACGGAGAGCCAAAAGTTTTCCAGACGTATGTAAGAGCATGTGCACAAGGCAAGCGAATGAGCGCAAACAGGGTTATGGAAAACATTGAGAGAATCACTCCACAGGTGGCTTGTGGCTCGACAACAGGTTTGGCTAGGTAGAGGACCACACAGCACAGGGGCACCTCAAAGCTGGAAGCCTTCCATGGGAGCCTCACACTGCTGGAAGATGTATTGTTGCTGGTTGATATCCACTTGTGGGGCAATGCTACTGTCTTCATCCTCTGTTCCAAAGTAGTGCTCAATCAGATCAAAGGCCTTCTGATAAATCTCTTGATTCTCATGGCTCTGCAGGAATTCAATCTTGTCTAGGCCTGCAGAGGAAAGCAGTACATTAAAGTTACAGCTCAGTCAAAGGATATGACCACAATAATTTTCAGTCTCTTCCATTATTTTCTCCCACCTTCAGAAAGAACAGGCCCCTCTATAGAGACTTGCATCCAACTTGTACTCACCAGAACCAAGGAAAGCCAGTTTGAACTACAGAGATCTCTGTAACTGTGCTATGTATTTTGTACTTTCTATGTGCCTTTACCCTTTCACTCAAAAATTAAATCAAACACCTTGAATGGGTAAAGAACAAGGCCTCAAACTCTAAGGCTTTTTCTGAAGAGACTTTTAGGACCGTGTTTCCTAAAAGCGTGTTCACAGTGCTGTCTTTATGAAGACTGTGACTACAGAATCATCTACGTGTAAGCTGAAATAGACTTCTGATAATCATCTAGTCCAACCTGCAGCCCATCTCAGCAGTACTAACCAACACCAGATAAGATCTGATGTGTATGGACAAGTATTCCAAACTTCCAAGGATGGAGACTCCATTTCCTAACCTGTATAATATATGTATACAATGCAGTTAAACTCGGGCAACCATTTTTTGGGCAGGCATTAAAGCACATGGGCAAACTCAAGCCTTGAAGTCAGATACAAAGAAAAAAAAACAGCAGGAATGATGCCATAATGAAATCCAAGTGTTAGCCATTCTAGTAAATTTCTACTGCTGGGAACTGTAGTGGTTTTCTTGTTAACACCTTTTACTCTGTATGAATCAAGAAAAGAAGATCTGCACATTGTGTCTCCAATCCATACACAGACAAAGATAATGCAGATGATAGAGTACTCTGAAGACATATCAAAGAACAGGTTATTTTCAGTAACAATGATAAGGGAACAAAACTGGGCCTGCTGAGACTCCAATGAGCTTGTGACGATTTCTGTAACCCCCGATTTCCCCAGGTGTTTTGCTCATACCATACGCTTCTTCAATAAGAGCGCAGTAAGGATTAATGCCAGTGCCGCTGCGTTTGGATTCCTGCTCTCCAAGCCTCAGGATGTTCTCCAGCCCATTCAGTGCTACTTGCACAATCTTGGAATCCATTACTGTAAGGAGGTCACAGAGTGGTTTGATGCATCCCAGTTCTACTAAATACCTGAAAATCATCACATGGAACCCAGTAAATTGTCTGCAAAATTATAACTGGTGTAGCCATTTAAGCATTTAGTATGAAGATAAATCAAAACTATCAGATAAAGTACCAACTTGACTGGAAAAATTAGAGAAATTAAAGATATGTATTTCTATCCAGTCGATTCTGCTGAAACAATGACAATACCTTTAAAATCCCTTCTCAGTCTCACTCTCTCCATATAGCTATAAAATAACTTATTTTTAGTACCATAAACTATGTTTCTATAATGGTAACTTATAAATATTTTCTATAAAGAGCAATTATATTAATTTAACATGCTTTAAAGTATTTTTTTATTTTATACAAAACTGCATACAAGCATAATGTACAGGTACAAGCTAAACAGGAAATGCATGTGATGCCATTGTCCAAGGGGCTTAGCTATTCCTCTCCAGACTGCTACTGCACTCTGTTATACTCTACACCCCTCAGAAGTTAGTTTAAAAGCTGTGTTTTGTTTTTTTCACATAAGACAAATGGTTCAATTATGTAAGTATGTATTACAGCTGAAATATTTTATGTACTTTTTAAATACTTCTCCCTAAAGGAATGAAAGGCTCCTTCATAACAAGGACATGGTCTCTCTGGATACAGCACTGAAAGCATAGTGAAAGCTTTTTCAGTTTCTAGGCTGATGGTTTGTTTTCTTACACAAACACTAACTCAGTCTATTGCATCGAAAGATTTAAACTGTTTAGTACTTGATCTGTTCGGCAGAGCCTCCCGATGTCGCGTTTGTGATTGCCCAAGCAGCTTCCTTCCTTGTCCGAAACTCAGCTGTTTGCAAAATATTTATAAGAGCTGGGAAGATATGGGCATCTATGACTGTCTGCAAAAAGAAATGACATGAGAGGGTCATAATAAAAATTAGAAGTAACTTCTTTGTCCTCACTTAGTTAATGTCCATGCCCAGCACAACACATTAAACTATGAAATGTCACTTTATCAAACATCAAAACTGATAAGTAAGTTTTCAGGTTTACATTCAAAACCTTAGTTCTTGCTATGGTCTGTTCTTACTCTAAATGAATTCAAAACACATTTAGACTCAAGTGACTGCCGTATCTAATGAGTTACTTAATCATATCCTGACAGCAAAAGAACGTCACAATTCCCTTATTTTTCCAGGTAGTAAACCTCTCAGCTATTAAGTCAGTAAACCATTAAGTCATTAAGATCCCCTAAACTTCATAGGCCCGTGTGCCATAATACATTTCCAGTGTGCAAGACAACAAAGCAAAGTTGTTCATGTAAGAACTCAAAACAAGCAACCACTTGATGAAAAGACAAAGCACTGATACTTTGGCAGTAGGGTTCTCTGCTTAGCTCAACAAAGTGATAGAAACCAAATGAATATTTGGGTAGCAACTTCAAGTTTCTGGTAACTCCTTCTGAAAACAGCCTATTGCAATAAGATTAAAATTAAAACAGTTTTGTTACATACCTATGACAAGGATTTGTAACACTTTGATAAGGATCATTCAAACAAGCAAGATCTCAGGATTACTTTTTTAATCTACCACTTTACAAGCATAAATCATCACAGAACTAACAAAGAGAAATCAAAAAAAGCCAAAAAGATCCTTTGCACAGAGCTCTGTAGAAGAAAACAGATTACATACAGCAACAAGCTACAGTCAATTCCTAGTGTGAATGGCTAACCTGCTAAAAATAAAACAATTGTTTGATATTTCTTTTATTTTTCCTGTTTGTCTGGGCATCCACACTGCCTCTACTTCATAAATCCATACAGTCTCTCAGGTGCACCAACAGGCTCATGAACACTGTCTCCTATGCCAAAGAATCCACACTTCTGATACAGCAATCTGGGGACCTCAAGGAACCTATTACTTCCACCATGCCATGTTGCATTACATTTGTACATTGCCAACAATATTTCAAAAAGTATCCTTAACTGAAATTTTAGAATATGACTGTTAACAGTGAGAAATCATAAACAGGAGCCAGCTATTTTTAAAAAAATAGGAAAAGATAAAAGGAAATATCTTAAAAAGAGATTCATTTCACCCCCTCACATATTTTCCTGAAAAAAAACCCCAATTAATTTGTGAAATTACCACTGTAGGGTATTTGGAATATGAGAGCATCTGCTTCATATTAAGGTTATCAGATCAAGAACCTTTCCAGCTTAAAGGTAGATATAAATAACAGGAAAGTAATAAATCAAACACACAGTGACACAAACCTGGTAAGACAAGGGATAAGGAAACAATCACAAAGAAGAAAAGGTTCCAGCCACTAATTAATAGGTCATTAACAAACTACTGGCAGAGAGCCAGCCTGGACTTTGTAACTGATGACAGGGACAAGTGGAACGGTGCAAAACTTAGGAACAAATCTTTTCTTAACTATTTTACCACGTAACCCCTCTCTGTCCCACCTGAGCACTGTAAAGATTAGGTGCTAGCAACTGAGCACAACGGACTTTGGGCCAGGAATTGGACCAGACCTCAGAAGAACTTCTTGTGCCTGTGGGGCCAGCAGCTACAGTGGGTGGGGGTGTCTCAGCAGCAAAACAGGCCCTGAAACCAGGTCCTATAAAATGTGAATTTGGGGTCAGCAACTAGTGTCAGGTCTTGGATGAAAGGGTCACCCACATCTGGAGCACGTGAAGGTCTCAGCATCAACCACTGGGGCAGGATCCCAGCCCATAGAGCCCATGTGCCTGGATGCCAGTTGCTAGAGGGACTGGAGCAAAGTTTAATGAAGATCCCTGAGCTGCAAAGGGACTGCAGGTCACAGAACCCACTTGCCTGGGCACCTGCCATGTTTGGTGGGGGAATTCATGTTATCTCCAAAAGCAGTGGTGGGTATGGAAGATCACAGTGCACTCAGATTGCTGGTAAACTGGGCAGCAACTGGGAGGTCCAGGATCCAGGCATGGACAGAAGGTTTGTGCTGATATTCAGTGGGTCTGCAAGTGTGGAGATGCCCAAGACAAATGTGTTCATCTGTTTGCCAGTGAGAATCAAGCTGAACCAACCAGTGAGTAGAACCCAAGCACGGGGAGTTAAGAGAGCTCCGGATGCAGCCATGGACAGCAGCTGAGCACACAACCCACACTGGTACTTGAGATGTCTGTGATTGTGCACCTAGTGAGTGAGAGTGTAAGTTTTTTCTCCAGTGAACTTCAGTCCTCATCAGATGGAGAGAAGAAAGGGGATTTGTCAATCTGCACTTTGCTTTATGTGAGTCCAGAGAATTCTATACAAGGCTGTTGTTGAGGCAGAAGCCATCAGAAGAACATCAGAAGAACAGGACATCAAGCACTGCCTACTGGAAGATCTTGATACAGATCTAGGATAGGGGTATTTGAGGGCATTAGGATTTTACTATTGTGGCAAAAAACAAGTCAAAAAATCTCATTATCACTTCTTAAATCCTCACCCCAAAACAATCCTTTTACAGGAGATTAATTTCCTTAGGAAGTGTCTTCTTAAAACCAACTTCTATAATAAATAATAAAATCAGAGTAAGTTACATGATAGTGTGCAACTACATCAGCACATCTTATCTGACAGGCAGTAACTAACACTTGAGTCTTCTTACTGCCAAAAAAAACCCATCACCTTAAAATGTTTCAACTTCAAACTTGTAAATAGTGACAATTTCAGAATAAAGGGAACTAGCAACAAGAGGGCAATTAAATGGGAGAAACACAAAAGCTTGTTACTGTTTTTCTTCAGGTACAATCAACTTTGAACTCTTTGATTCAGTGCTTGGATGCTTCAGTTCAGCGGGTAAAATTACTCTTTTTAAGAGTGGAGAAATACACACTTGAACCTTCTCAGAAAGAACTAAATCCAGATCTCACATCTCTTGGCTGAGTGCTCTTATTTTTATTTCTACTGCATAAAAGGCTATGGGGCCCTTGCTTCATTTCTGCTCTACAATGAAATTGGCTATCTTTACCCAAGCAGAACAAGTTAAAGCACCACAATGCATCACAGCCTCTCATAAGGCGCTTCTCTGAAAGAGACGGACTCAAGAGAGATGATTACCAGTCAGTATACTTTTATGTTTTCTACTGCCTGACAGGCAACATTAAGTGTTGCCATCGAACCCTAGCATGAGTCTTAGTGAAAGGTTCTCAATTCTCTCTCTTTAACACAGACAAGCTTTTCCACTAGCACTCTCCCAAATAGTTGAAACTCTCAGAGCTCAGGTTTATTAAAAAACCCCACCATTAACTACGTGAGAAAATGGTCTGCTTTAACCTTAATATCTTCACTAGATTTCCTCAGCAAGGGAGGAAACAATAAAGTACCAATACAGAGTAAGTGCTAGCCAGAATCTATTATTTATACCCTATGACTTGTAGCCTGCCCACAGCAGTTACTCTTGAAAGCACATTAGAATGCCTAAGGATTCCCATCTCTGTGATATTTTATGTGGGAACAACAGTTACTGTGCAAACAAGTCGTGTTTCCCTTTCAGATGAACTTCTTTTAAGTGATAAAATAGTAAATGCTAAAACAGAATTTGATTTAGTTTTTTTGGTACTGTTTTTGGTTTTGTTCTTGTTTTTTTGAGAAAAGCAAGCCTCATGCAGAGCAAAACCCTAACGAACTATAGCAGGATGAGGCATTTAAAACTTCTAAGGACTTAGATTGGTTTAATTCAAATTACTTTCCTTTTTTAGCATTCCTATACTGTGTGAACCTGACATAGAAGTGTGTTGAAGACTAAAGCAGTGTACTGCATAGAAAATGCTCAAGTATAGCTTTCAAACAAAAGGAACAGAGTTGAGATTTCAGTTCGACAAGAACTTGAAAAGCATGAAATAAATAAAAAGGTAGGCTACCACTACTAGGTATGGAGGTGCTACCTACAAAATACATTAGAAATCTCTTTTTTGCACAACAGCAATCCAAAGCCCATCCTTTAATACATTAAACTAACACTGAAGTTTTTGCCAAGCTGTATCCATCAGTATTTATTGGAACTGAACCCCATCTGGAGTTGTAATTACAAGTCTTTCAGAAAACTAAAACTGAATTTTAACTGAAATTGAATTTTAATTGAAATATGAACTTTCAAATTTAATTTGTAATGCTCAGTACCTCAGCAAACCTGATCCTCACTTCTAAAATGTCAGTTTTTCTATGTTTGGTTTCAGGTGTGTATGTTGTTTTGGTTTGTGATGGTTTTTTTAACAGTTGGTATCCCAGTGGTGTAGTCCTCTAGGAGGGTTGCCTGTCTCTTGGAAACACTCTACCTGTCTTATTTTAATTAAGTTTCTTTACTTCACAGTACTGGATTTTTAAAGAATGAAGCTAGATTACAGAAATTAATTTTCTAAGTATCATTACACCTTCATGGATGTTTACCCTAAATATGTTGTAGTCGTTGTTAGGGAGGTCTTCAGCCATAGTATATTAAATTCATATTTTGAGCTCGTCAATACCCTGTGAGAATCTGCTTCTCCCCCTTTGGTTTCCCACACTGAAATCACTTGTGATATGCAAACACACACACACATTTAGTGTGCATGTGCTGGCATCACATGTCTACATATCATTCATCACATAAATGTGAAAGCAAATAAGCCTGAGACTGATTTTTTTCCCTGCTCCTGCAAGCTCTCTCATTACCTTTAATGAATCAAAATTACAGCCACCATATAATTGGCAGCTGCAAATACAGACCTACTGCTATGACCTCCCCCTCCTGGCTGGAAATTTTAGTTCACAGAAGCTTCTCGGAGATTTCTTTTCCAGTTCCCTTGTTTATTTATTCAATTTACATCTGCTTCATAAATAAGTTAGCAAATATTTGTAAGCCAAAACTACTTCACACTAAGGAATGGGTACGAAGAACACTGCCTTCCTAAAGTCAGAGGGGAAGCACTTCAGATCTCACTTCTAATGAACCTTTATGTTGTTGACACAGACACCTAAGCCTATATCCTCCAAACTGTGTATGAAGCAAATTTCTAGCCAATTTACACAAGGCTGTTATTGCCATCATCAAGAACCTACAGTATAACGAGCAGCACCTTGTTGAGCTCTCTCCTGCTTTTAGAGTCAGTCAATCCTAAAAAAACCAAAACAAAAAAAGAAGAAACCGAACAGAGCAACAAGCCTCTCAAAGGCAGTAACATATCACTGACTGCTGTGGTTTTCAGACAGAATAAAGAAATTAAAGGTATTCTAGCTCTGCTGCCCTCAGTGTGGTATAAGGTATGCAGAAACCGGAAAGCAGATTTTGTACTTAAACACAAAGTCAAACCTGAAAGAGATTAATCTTTGATTTTCACTAGTCTGCAAACTAATATGACCTTGTCAGCAATGCCATATTTTCCTCTTAATTGATATACCTTTTAAAGTTCTACTACCACAAACAGCATGTTAAGATTCTTAGGTTACTTATCCAAACTATGACATAAACTAAATGCACTTTATATTTAAGGTAACTTGATGCCTGTATAAACCACAGCTCTGTGTGAATCATGTAACTTTTCCATGTTCCCAGCACTACTTTTGGAGTGGTCCCCAGTGGTCCTTTTGGAGAAGAGCCTCTGACAACTCTGAGCTTGTAACTTTTTTAAAGCTTGTAACCACATTTTGTAAAAATGCGTTTCATTCCAGAGTTTTTAAAACTGACACAATATGTCATTTGCTACATTTGCCCAGATCACTCTTCTGCAAGGTTAAGAAACTCTACAGGAGGAAAAATATGCCACAGATCCTATTGCTACCATGCCTATCCATACTCAGACTCCCAGATGTTCTTGTGAAAATTTAAGGTATGTTAGAAAAGAAGTGAGAAGTTTCTTAACCTGTTAAGAGCAGAGAAATCCTATGATGTCTTCACTGTCAGACATGGAAGACTGTGTCTGATGTACTGCCCTCCATAGCTTTTCAACAGGTAGCGAAGTTAAGACACAGAACATTTTCTGAGGTATGTGATAGCCTTTCATACCCTTCAGAAGGGTCGACAGTCAGGATTAAGCTTCAGTTGTGCAGTTCTTCTGACTCCCAGGAAGATGTAGTTCCCCTTCTCCCTGACTGGGGAAGCTATCCACTGAAGTACAGCAAAGCTGTATACAAACTAGGAAATTAACAAACAAAAACTATACTTAGTGACAATCACGACTGCATCAGGATATACACATCCACCCCAAACCTTGAAAGCACAGATATAAAGAGGGGAAAGACTGCTGCATTCCACCACACTTTTCTGTTGCCTAGGCACTGTTGGTAACACACTCTGAAAGGCTTTCACTTCCACCTTTGGTGGGGAAAAAAAACCCAAACCTCCTGTGCTTTAGTAAGAGCCACCAAAGAAAGTTCAGCATGCACTTTCACACATTTAATGCATGTTAATTTACATTGCCTTAACACTAGAAAGAGTTTATTGTGTTGGAGTGCAAATCTAACAGTATTAGGCTGCTGCCTTCTATCTTTTAAAAATGGCAGTGAAAGCCTTTGGAGTGTGCTACCAAACAGCATCGTAGGCAGTATGAAAGTGGAGATGAATATAAAAGTCCTTCCCTCTGACTTTATATTTCTATACTTTATAGTGGGTGGATGGAGGAGTGTAACCCAATGCAATCTTAGACAGCACCAAATATAGTTCTGTCTGTTAATACAGCTTAGGTAAAATACCTCTTAGATTCAACTAAATATTTTAATGTCTTCTTGGTGTGCAGAAGGGATTGCTAGATTATGGCTTGAGGACTACCCCAGGTTCCATAGAAATTTAACTGGATTTAATCCCAACTGTTCTGAAGCAACAATCCACTAGTTAGATCAGCTGGTAACTTGCAAAAATGTGGGTTACTATGCCAAGCAGACATGAAAAAAATTACCATGTGCTAAAATAATTCTTGTCTCATTTCTGGCTAGAGATTGTGCACATTCAAAATCCAGTAAACATCACAGAGAGCAGAACAGATCTGCTCCAGTTTATGACCTCTAGTAGCAACTATTGAGCAATTTAGAGGGACTGGGAAGAAAGGAGAATATATAATTTAATTTAGAGCTGCATCTAGTATCTTAGAATTCCTTCTGTAAGGAAGACCAGTTCTCATGAAGTTATGTCGTAATTCATCACAATGTGAAATTAATGTAGAGAAAGAAAAAAAACCTACCTCAACTCACAGAGGAAACAGGTTCACCCATGAACTTAATTAAATCAAGTATTCATCCCAGATGGGAATTACCCTTTATCATCAAAGCAATTAAAAACAGACTACACTTTTATTCACTATTTTAGCATATGACCATCTTCAAGAAGCATTTTACCAAACAGCATTTTTCAACTTCAGAAATCCTTTTTTCCAAGTGCTTTTCAGCTCAAATGTTACAATGATTTTGCCATGAAATAGGAGTTGTCTGAAGTAATACCTCAAAGGCATTTTCTAAGAAATGCAAATTTATCAGCTCTGGAGCTGAAAGTAGACTTCATCACACCTTGTATCTCACACAACATTCTCTAGGTTAAGACTAGAAACTAAAGAATTAAGAGTCTTTCTGGAACCTGTTACACATATCTGATGAGACTTTCCTTTCAACACAAGGTAATCATTGCAATCACATCTGCAACTGCCAATTTTACTTCCAAGAAACACTGACTTTGAGCTCTCCAATCAAGCATGTTGTAAGCATTCTCCACTGTGCTTTACTTCACAGCTTTCTCTAATGATCCATTTTCTGCAGTTCCAAAAATCAAGGCCTCATGATGGACATGATTTGCAGTATGTCATCATTAAGAGAATAGTTATATCCTGCTCATAATCAGAAACATTGTTTTTTAATTTAATTTTTGTAACCATCAGTAAAGGGTATGCACTTAGGGCAGTCATTTTTTCACTACAAAGCAAGTGTGTGCTTGGAGTTTGAAGGCAGATCAATTACTCTGAATGGGGCCTGAGGGACTCTTAAATGAAACACAGCTTTCACCTTTGAGAAGATGCTTCTTACATTCTTCTTCCCTGGACTTGCATAATGCATCAATACATTTCCAGCTTTGTCTGTGACATATCCTAAGGCAGCTGCTTTTAAACCGGATTCTTTTAAATCCACATGTATTCTGGTGATTTGTTTGACACTGTTTTCTTCTTGATACAAGACTCCTGAGAAAGAGAGCTTCTGTGCATATAATCCCAAGTATTCTTCTATGGAGAGTTAAAGGGCTTTTTTTGCACTTTTTAAAGAGTTGCTGCTAGAAATGAAGATGCAATACTAATGGCTCAAATCATTAATTTCCCTCTCCCTTCTGACCTCACCTGTTCAAGTCACCATGCAATTCTTATCTGTTCTCAATAGAAAGGCTGCTGATCAGTGATAAAATACCTCAGAACATTTAAAATCTTCTAAACACACACATGCATAGACTAATGATTTTGTTCAGGTAGATTAGGCAAATTCTGTTTTAACAAAGGAGAGGTTATTTTATCCTTACTCATTTTCAAATAAAGATGTTGATAACAGTTTAGAAGACCAAAGATTACCAGGGATACAGATAAGACTCTTCAGCTAAAGCCTCAATTGTGCCTGAGGAGTGAATACCAGGTGTAAGAGTACTGTGCAGTCAAGGACAGGCATCTACTCCTTCACAATGTGGTTACAGTGAATACTTACAAAGAAGTTACAGAAGCAAATACAATACTGAAATAGCTTCTGGTGCACTAGAATTCAAGTTACCTCTAGGACTCTTCATAACTGTATCTTCAGTACATAAAGAATATGAAAAAAAGAGATCCTAAAGTTTTGAAAAAAATGCTTTAACAACAAACTACTTTCCATTGTCCTTTCTGATATGTCTTTATGGAATGACTTCTATAGGTATCTGGCTTTCTAAAGCTCTTCTCAAATTTGGAACATCCCTATACAATTACACATCCTGAAGTAACCCTCCAACAGACCTGAGAAAAAACACAAACTTAAGACAATGCATTTGGTTGCACTGTTCCTCAGAAAATACTCTTAGACTTTCCAGAAAAGGCAGAAATGTCCTTCTAGAGAGAAAATACTGTATTTCAAAGGTGGGTGTTGAAGGGATAAAGAGCAAAAAAAGAAGAAACACAAGAAATACAAAGGCAAAAACATTTTTACCTTGGTACCAGCAGCAGTAACTACCTTCTGGGCACTGCTACTTGCACAGCAATTGCAATGGCTGATGTGGTAAAAAAACCCAGTGGTACAGTTGCTGATTTTACACAGCACTTTTTGTTAGAAATTCAGCTAATCCACAGATTAACACATAAACCACAATAAAAGCAGAATCAAAATTCTTGGAGCTCCACCAAGGTTAGATTGAGTAACCATATGGTTCCCTGTATCTGACAAAAAACATGACCTTCAGCAGTAAAAATCCTAACTGAGAAAGCCAGAGCAAATACCACTGTAGGGGGTTCCTTTCCTCACAATCCCACTTCTATCTTAGTCACATCTTTACATCAAACAAGAAGGACCTACAAAGCTTTCCACCTTTCTAAGTTTTTGGGTTTTGCCTAATCATTTCCTAACAAAAGGATCTCTGAATGTTAGATGAGCACTCGCTCTCATTTTCAGGAATTTCATGTATCTTAGCAAAGACTGACCTATCTTTCAAAAAGGTATTAACTTTATTTCCTATACCTTCTGAGATGAAGCTCTCACTGAAGGTAAAGCTTTATGCTTGCCCCTTCAGCAGCTGAATGTTCTTTGTAAGGGAGAATGCACACTGAACATTTTCCAAGTATCACCTCCTCAGGAAAAAAAAATGCAGCCTTTTCATAGTCTTGTGCAAGTTTTCTGCAAAAAGAGAAGTAACTCCACCCCAGAGGTGAAGAGGGTTAACCACTTCATGCTAATTCTGATCATACAAAATGAGCAATCCAGAGTCACCATTGTAACAGCAGAAATCAGACTGCCTTCCAAGGAAAACAGAGGCAACAAGTACACCTTGGCTACTTTTACCAATATATTAAGAGGTTTGATTCATTTTCTGTGTAAATATTGTTTCTTCCAGGTTACTAATGTGCAAGACAAATATTTCCAGGGTCTAATATTTCTGACATTTATTGCCATTCTTCAAAGAATAAATGTCTCTAGTCAGACTTTCATGCACCCTCTGCAATCTCTGAAAATACTTTATATATCCAAGGAGGGAAAAAGGAATTAAAAAACAACCTCAGAATTAAATTTGATTTACATGAGACTGTTATTTAACTGCCTTGACAAAAACACTTGTATTTATCAGATAAAGCCAGGTTTCAGGGCCAGGTTGGATAAGGCCATGGGCAACCTGATCTAGTGAATGGCATCCCTGCCCATGGCAGGGGGGCTGAAACTAGATGATCTTTAAGGTCCCTTCCAAACCAAGCCTTCATGATTCTATCATTCACTACAATCTCTTTTCCCAACACTTCTGCAAAAGAGAAGGAATGAGGCAATGTTCTTTGTATTGGGTTTGCATGGCAAAGCTTTGGCAGCAGTGGGGGGAGCTACAGGACCAGCTTCTGAGAGAATCTGCCAGAATCTCCCCCATGTCTGACAGAGCCAATGCCAGCTGACTCCAAGATGAACCTACAACCAAGGCTGAGCCCACCAGAAACAGTGACAGCAGCTCTGTGATAACTCATTTAAGAAAGGGAAAGAAAATATTGGGCAAAAGTAATGGCAGCCAGAGAAGAGAGGAGTGAGAGAATATGTGAGAATCAGCCCTGCAGACACCAAGGTCAGTGCAGAAGGAAGGGCAGGAGGTGCTCCAGGTGCCAGAGCACAGGTTCCCCTACAGCCCCATGGTGAGGCAGGATACCCTCCTGTAGCCCATGGGGGAGCAGAGATCCACCTGCAGCCCACAGAGGACCCCAGAGCAGGTGGATGCCTCATGGAGGCTGTGACTCCATGGGAAGCCCACACTGGAGCAGAGTCCTGGTAGGACTTGTGGCCCCTTGGAGAGAGAAGCCCACACTGGAGCAGGTTTGCAGGTGGGACTGGTGATCCCAGAGGGGACCCATGCTGGAGCAGCCAGTTTCTGAAGGACTGTCTCTCCTGGGAGGGACCCCATGCTGGAGCATGGGCAAAGGACTTTTCTCCTTGAGGAGGAAGCAGCAGCAGCAGAAAAAACCTGTGAAGAGCTGAGTGTATTCTGCACTGCCAAGGAGAGGAGGAAAAGAATTAGGGATAAAGTCCAGAAACAAGGGAGGGGTGGGGGAAAGGTGCTTTAAGATTAGTTTTACTTCTCATTATCCCACTCTGATCTTGATTGGTAATAAATTCTATTGATTTCTCAAGTTGAGTCTGGATTTGCCTATGGCAGTAATTGGTGAGTGACCTCTCCCTGACCTTAACCTCAATGAAACATCCCTTGTATTTTCTCTCCCCTGACCAGTTGAGCAGAGTCACAGAACAGCTTTGGGGGGACACCTGACATCCTACCAGGTCAAACCACATCCCTGAAAGACAAGCAAAAAATTCCCTAGTACAACTCCTCTTGAACAAAACTCCATACTCAGGGAAAACAAAATATATTGAACTGTTTCTTCTTCATCTAGCCAAAGACTTTTCTCTGGGGAAAAGATATTCAATCTCTCATTTATACCACCTGGAGACAAATCCTGGGAATTCTTCCTGATAGCTGACAGTCAGTCCAGACTCAGAACAACAATTTGATCTTTTGGACTCTAATTGTAATGACTGACATAAGGGAATGGGACTCAGCTTCTGTGTGCTACCACTTAATATGAAGGGACTGCAACATTTGGTGTAAACAGAAAGGGCAAATCCCAGGGCAACATGTTAGATAACCTCCATTACTCTTCAGTTTTATAAACAGCAGAGTTAGATTTGGCTAAGCACACATACCTACAATGGGGCATTATAAGGCCTATATACGGAAATTATAAAAGGAATTATAAGAAAATACAAACAGAAATAAAGTACTTTCAAATGCATGTCTGTGTCTGATGGTGAAACCAAGAAATATGTGAAATTATTTGATTCTCAAAGTTTGTAGCCTATTCTTTTCATACTTGAGAATTTCTGTATCTTAGTGTCTGTCAAAAGCACAAAGCAAATTATTTAAGACATAATTTTCTTGAGCTTAGCCATGTTTTAATTTTCTACCATGACTATCTTCCCCCCCTTATAATGTGTAGAGGATTAGAAAATTAAATTATTTGAGTTTGGAGATGACTGGGCCATTGAAATATTCTAATTATACACAGTAATATACTTCTTGTATGTAATTATAGATCAGTGACAATGCATAGACACAAATATGCACTTTATGCACAAAAATTCACCTGTGTTCCTTCTAGTCTGCAGGACAAAGATTAGTGATCATAGCTGAACAGCTTACCTGGATCTGGGCTTTGTTTCCAGCTGTTATATTAGATATTGTCCAGCATGCTTCCTTTTTGATAGATTCTTTTGGGCTGCTTAGCAAGTGCAGCAAACTCTGCAGAGCTGAACAATTCAGAATTACCTGAATACAACAGGAAAAACAAAACAAAACACATCATAGAAGAAATTTAGGATAAAGAATCACAGGAATAAGGAGTACAATGTCTTGAAAATATACAAAGCATACCTCATTAGATGATCACAGAGGAATTATTTAAAAAAACACTAAATATACACTAAAAAAAAACAAAACAGCAAGAATTAAGAAATAAATGTTTGCAGGAAAACTAAAGAGCAAAACTACCAAGTCTTTCAGGTAAGAGATTACACTTTCATAATGATTTTAGTGTGATCTGAAAACAAGAAGATACTAAGCATATTATGACCAAACAAAAATTAAATTATGGTATTTTCCCATATTTTTGTACAACTGTAAGCACCAACTACTTCTATTTCCACATCTGCTGGCACTGTGGTGCAGTGTGACCAGTGTTGTATGCAGTAACATTATGAATGGACAATTCTTATTTTAAAAATTCCAAAAATAGCAAAACCCTACAATTTTACAGTGCAGAAAAATTGCAGCAACATTTCCTTTTCGTAAATGACTGAAATACAACAGAAAATGCCCCAGAACTTGGATGTTACAACACAGCCCCCTTGATTATAGCATATGTGATAGTGAAAGGTTTTTTGACTGTCTAAAATAGCAAAACACAATTCAAAAAAGGAAAAATGACAATTTTTTTTTAAATTCAATTCTAACTTTTCTGACTTCTAACAATGAAGCCAAAAATTGGGAGAGTATACAAAGAAGCACAGTAGTTTTGCCTTGGGTGGCAAAAGCAGCACCTTGGAAAGAACAGTGTGGTACAGAATTTTATGAGAAATACTCCAGTCAAGCTGAATCACGGTCATGACTTCTGATCACGGAATCTGAGGACTTAATTCCTTGCTTGCATCCCCCCTGCTCCATATTCTTAAAATCTTTGTATTCCCCACTAAGATTAAAAAAGCAAAGATTATTATTCAGGATTTTATCATGTGTCTGCTGGGACATTTTTTTTTTCTTTATACATACTATCTATGGTTTTAGCCATGTTCAAGCACTGCCAATTGTTAGTAGCTGAAAATGAGAGAAAAAGTAAAAGCAAGTTTGTGCCCCAAGGTTTTACAGAGAACAGTTCTTGAAGAACTATCTTGTATGTTGCATGCATATTCAGCAATGTATCAGCTCTCAAAGCTGGGCTCTTCCTTCTGATTACTGATTTTTATATGCATCTTGTATTTTTGTAGCATACAGCACAATATGCAGGCAGGACTATCAAACTATCCTACCTATACACTTCTCTAGAATTTTAGGAAAGCTCAGGATATGCTCCTCAGAAAAAGTCATGCACAACAAAAAATTTAACTATTTTTTAATTAAAATCTAAGATTCATGCAGTATTTAATAACCTGCATTGCATGTGAAGTAGTGATCCCTTGTGGTTTTATCTTTAACAAGATTATGAAATCCCACCTCAGTCATTCTTTATGACTGATCTGTAAAACAAATGCCACTGAAAAAAATACAATACCTCTGCAATTCAGCTACATAAAATATATTGCAACAATCAAAAAATCATGTTATCTTCCTCCTAGGAATAAGATACTGACAGTACCCTGATGCTGCTAACTCATCTTTAACTCTGGTCTCAGAGTCACTGAAATACAAAATCATCCCAGTGACAACCTAGTGCCTCTGAAGCACCAGGTTTCCTGCCTTCCAGTTTAATTCCAATACAGTGGTGGAAGTCACTGCTTCCTACCAATGTTTCTCCGAATAAATGCCCAAACACAACTACATACCACCAAAAATACGACCAGACACTTTTTTTTCATCATAATATGACATATTTTCATCATATATATGACAGATTCATCACAGATTGGTAACAGCACTGAATGTGACAGGCCTTTGATGGCACTGCCACCATACATCACTCAGCACAAATTTCAACTTAAGATACAGACTTGCTTTAAATAAGCCAAAAACATCCCACCCTTGAGGGGTATTGCACAGCTGCATACAAGTCCCAGACACAGCTACCTAAGAACCATCACCAGTTCAAGACTGAACAGAAAAACTGAAAACCATCACATTTTGAAGCAGTTAGTGTCATCAACCTTCAGTTTCAAGCTTCAAAAGGAACAAGAGGAGCTGCTTGTGAACATGTTACCACAATTCACAGAAACATGAACTGCAGTACAACACAAGAAAAAGTCCATCCATACCTGGGTCTGGATATCATCTCCTGTAACGATGTTTCCAACAGCTCGTAAGGCAGGAGATACAACTTTGTAGTCATTGTGCCTAAAATTGATAAGGAAAAATAAAAGTATTAACCTTCCCAGAGAATCTCCAGCTTCACATTCTCAAGCAAGAAACAGCTATCAGCCTGGGGAAAACTGATAAATCTGTTTTTCACTATCTAAATAAACACTGATTTTAAACTAATGGTAAACCTTTCTAGGGTTTCTAGACCTTTAGATGTCATTCAGCAGCTCCCATCCTTGAGAGGAAAAAGTAATTATCTTTAACTACAAAATGCACTTAATGTAGCAAACACAAAGGCCAAGAATGAGACATAAGAACAGGGATAAAAGTTGTGTGTTTAACCCATCAAACCCTGTTTGATCATCTTCCATCATCATGTGCATCCCTCCATCATCATTGTTAAATCACAACTGGAATAGGAAAGGTGAATTAAGGATTTTTTTCCTCCAATGAAAACACTATAAAACACTACTTAGAGGCAATATGTTCTATTCATTAATCAGCATCACATTTGCTCTAATGTTAGAGGCCTTAATGGTCTTTTTATTTCCATCACTGAAATCCTTGTTCTTAGGCCACTGAATGGTCCATGTCTGACCTTGGATCTGAAGCAATGGCTCTGAACAAGGCCAGTCCCTGTGACTCCAACTCTCACAGCTATACTTTACTGACCAAAGTGTGCATCTACTCTTCTATAGTAAGGGTTGAGGAAATTATTTATATTTCAAGTCCCTGGTACAGTCAATTCTAGTAAATGGAACTATTTCTTATATTTTTATCTTTGATATCCTTCAGGGAATTTCCTATAGGTAACAGTAATACGGAGTTCAATGATACAAGGACAATTACAATGTATACTGTGGATTTTGCAAAAATGTAGCTCTTAGGTACAGGAAAAAATCTTTTAAGAAACAGCTAAACTAATTTATCTTAAGAAATTAGTATAAGAAAAGTTCAATTGTTTTTTTTACTCATGACAAATAAAGAACCCTGAACAGATAGGTAAAATTAAAACTCAAATCTTGCTCTTTGGAAATTACATTTCAAGACCTATTTAATTATTGTCCTTATTGTGACAATCTTGATGTCAGGGAAAAGAGTGACCCTCGCTTGCAATAGGTTTCTTACATCAGCAGTTCCACAAGTCTTCTGCAGACTCCTGCATCAATCACAGCCTGGATTTTATCATTGGGGCCATCAGACAAATAGGACAAAGCCCAGCAGGCATCAGCTAATACATCTGTATCATTGACAAATAACAGCCAGGAAAGCACACTAAGACAAGGTGAAACCTGTAAGACATTAAGAAGAGATACATACATTAAAAGTGCCAAAGACCTATTACTATGTCAGCTAATTTTGTATGTCATTATTGGATTAGGCACTGGCAACTTAAGAAAATTTGAGACCTAGCTAGCACTTAGTGCAGGACTGTAGCTATACAAGCATGGAGAAGCATGCCCCCAAAAAAGCACCACAGCAACTCTTCAGCCTCTACAGAATATCTGTCAGTGAAACTCAGCCTTGTCCACTAAGATGTGCCAAGTGCTGTTCTACAGCAGCCAAGATGTACAGAGTTTTGTTCTGCTATGGGACAGTTGTCTCCAGCACACAAACAGTAACAAAAAGGTACAAGGCAGCTGTGTTAAAACAGTGGTTGTGAATGTCTGCCCAAAGGACTAAGCAAAAAACTTCAAAAGACTTCATCTGGAAGACAGCCATCAAATATTTCAGAATTTCTCTGAAACATTCCTTTTGTTTACTTTAAGTTTCACCACCTTAAACTAATAATTTAGTTATCACCACTTCATCACACATTTTCTTTCAAGCATCTCTTACCTTGGCAAAATCAGGAGGAGGATTTTTCCCTCTGCAGAGGTTGGACAGAGCCCATACAGCATTTCGGGTCATAGTCAGACGATTCTGTTTTGAAAGCAATCTAAAACAAACCAACAAAAAATTCCAACCCTTGCTTTTAAAAAATCAAAGCCAGGCAACCCCATTAACTCTGTGAAGCATTAAATCAAATTCTTTTTAATACACACCAGGGCAAAACATGATCGTTTTTTTGGTTTGTTTTTTTTTTTTTTTTCAAAAATACATTGTAAAGAAAATCATCCTTGATAGCTACTAACATACATGCTAGACACAGGAACCTAGTATCCCAACAAGAACAGTAAACATTTCACTACATTTCACTCAAATGCTTAGATACTGATGTGGCAGATTAACACTCAAAAGAGGTAGAAAAATTTTGACAAAATTTCTCTAAGAAGCACGACATGCAGGTAGCTTGAAGAGAACTCTCATAACCAAACTGCATTTTTATATAAGTCTCAGACTATGAGTCCCACTTTGGCCTAGGAAAATGGCAGAAAGTTAAGACCTAATTTTCCCACAAGTGTAACAATTCTGTTTCTTTTTCTCATAGCCATCTCCCACTGTACCGATGTCTTTATGGGAGCATGGGGAATGTCCTTTTGCAGAGTCTGCAAAGGACAGAGACTGAGTAAGTGTAATTTGGACATGACAACACAAGATGGTGTCATTGTTTCAGCAATAATATGCTTCTTAAGCAGAGGATCACCAAGATTATTAGCAGGCTAGAGAAATGACATGCAGTGGGACGTCAGTGACCTGGATTTGTTCTGCCTTTGAAGGAGATGGTGCGAGAGGAGATACAACTGCTGCCAACAACACTTTAACAGGAGGATACAGAAATCAGGAAACCAGATCCTTCTCAAAGGTGCACAGTGACAGGACAAGAGGCACCATCAGGAGATAAAACACAGAAAATTCTGATTAGGTATCAGAACACTGTGTTTCACCACGCCATGGTCAAACACTGCAACAGGTTACTCCAGGTAGTTACAGAATCTACTTTTGATGTTCCAGATTTGACTGGTTAAGTAGTTGAGCAATCTAATCTGATCTCACCTGCTATGAAGAAAGGCTTTGACTAGATGACCTCCAAAGGTGCCTTTCAATTTAAATTATTATTAGTGACTCTAAAATAAGCCCAGACATCCACCCACACTGTAGAATAAAATAGTTCCAGCTTAGCTGCTTCTAAAACATGCTTTCATTTTAGCTTCATTAAAAAAGTAGTTCAGGACTCCCCTTTAAAAACTGTGATTAGTCCACAATAAAAGAAAACAGTATTACTATTCTTCAAGGCAAAACCCAAATTTTAGTCATATCAGACACTCAAGCAAAATTCTGAAAAACATATTAAAACAAACTTACTGCAATAAAGGGGGCAAGATATTACAGTCCAAAACATAGTCTCTGCACATAGTGCTGTCTCCAGCAATGTTGCCAAGAGCCCATACTGCCTGCAATGAAAAACAAAATAATAATTGTTTTATTCTCAAAATTCCACCAGTTTAACATGTGTGTTAGAGTTGAGACATAATCTGTTCTCTCTGTTAGGTCCTGGACAATGTACAGAAGGGATGAATGCATTGTGCTTGCATTCATTTGCATTCATTGCATTTATACACTCAAGCTTATTACATGATTCAGGAATATTTGTGGAGATCTAAGAACACCATAACAGCAAGCATGTATGTCTCCAAAGATTGTGCAGGCAGACATACCTTTGCTCTGCTCACAATGTAAGAGATGAGCTCACCTCCACAGGCTTAGGAACATTCTAATTCTACCCTCCTTGTTCACACGTAATTTAAAACCAGACATTTGTAGCACAGGTTAAGTAAGTCTGTATCTATCCAAAAATATTTGTGTGGAACAGACTGTATTAGTATTTACTACGAAGGCATAAAAGTATGCATTGTTTACATAGTCATAGATAAAAATTAGAAACTATGTTCAAGATAAATCAATATTCAGAATCAAAGAGATCAGGTGGGCCTGGACATAAATTCTTTAAAACAAAACTATATGAGACAGAACCAGTGTTGCTAATTAAGTCATATGCATGGCAAAATGCAAGGGCTTGGACATCAGTACTACCCCAACTTCATTTTGAGAAGATCAAAAATACCAGAATTAAAGCAGTATAAAATCCATCTTTTGTAATATGATATGAATAAAATATTTATGTGGTTTTGATTTATATTTTGGGCCAAGTGGTGGTTTTTGTATCACTGTCCACTAGTATGAGAGCTGTAACTTTAAAAAGTAGAAATAGTCTATGTCAAGTATAAAAGCAATTTTATGAATTCCATGCAAATTACAATATTTTGTTACACAAGAAAACTTATGAAGTTCACGTTTGCTATTTAGTTCAAATTAGCATAAGACTAAGTATCTTATTAAATAGATACATGTATCTGGTTGGCTTATTTGGATTTTGGCTTCACAACCACTGAAGTACTTCCAATTCTACATACAGAGGACAAAAGCAATACTATTTGTCATGGATAGCAGCTGAATGTCCTCCCCAAATTTCTCTTCAGTTGAAAGCTGTTAAGCAGTATTTAGCTGCAGTAAAATGAGTTATAGTGTATAACTATTTCTCCAATTGAACAAAGCAAGTTCCTCACAGAAAATAAGTATCTTCTTCCCTCTCTTTATACCTATTTAAAATAAAATGCTCCTCTAAAAAAGCTGATAGAATTGCCACACTTTTTACCTAAAGGAAATTTTTGGATAACCTGAAATAAACATATTTATTCATTTTCAATATGGTGTCAATTAATTTAATGCATTTGGTTTCTCTTGGAAGATGTTTTTTAATGGTGGCAAAAAGATGCTACTATTAAAAAATAAGACTGTAATCACTCTAGAGGCCCAAATGCACTAGCAAACCCTGCAAAATGAATACAGCTAAAACCAGAAGTATATAAAGAATGTAGATAAGAGATGTCAGCTTGCTAGATACAAAATAAAAAGACTCCTCTGTACCACTACTACCAACAACAGCATAGGATTGGAGCCATTAAATTACAAGTTGTGAAGAGAGTAGGCAACTGTTCTGGGGAAGGATTAGTTTGTTTTGTTGTCTACTGTTTTCCAGGCTTCTGCTGTCAGCCACAGTCAGAGGCAGGGCACGAGACTTTACTGACCTGTGCTATGAAACAGCACAGCCATTATAACTATGCAGTGTTTTCCCAAAACTGATCTTCATCATCATTTTTCAGTCTAACTCTTGTTCTTTTTACAACTATTGTGACAACAGTTTATCTAAAAAGAGTAACTTTGATCTGGCAGCCTATTGGACTCAACACACACAAGACAGCTACAAGGAAAATTTAGCTTAAGAGACAGAATATATGCTACCTCCTGCAAAGTATAACTCATGTCAGAACTTTCAGGAGCCACAGCTATTGTTCACTCCAATACTTGCATTTCTACAGCAAGGAGAAGCCTGAGGAATGAACCCAATATTTCAGACAGTTCTAAATAAATTTGTGAATCTTCTGAAAATACTTTGGGAGGGAAAAAGAATAATTCTCTTTCACTGAAGATGTGAGTGATTTTGTATGAAGGCACAGTTTCCTTGTCTGGACACCCTTACACAGGTAAACAACAAGGAAGCCCTATTTCATTTGTCTGTGGTTTTTGTTTCTGCCATTATAGCAATACCTATTTTTACATTGACAAGAGTGAAAATCACTTAATCCAAGAATCCATTCTGACCCTGAATGACTGACTGGTTTTGCAACAGCAAATCTCACATCAGAAAGTCTGACCAGAGAAGTCAAATAGCACCTCTGCTTTCCCATTCTTCACTGTTTTTAAGGCAAGGAAAGTCTGGCTGTGTGATCTGCTGTCACAGGAGCTGGTAAGAGAAGATGTCATAACAACTCCTTGTAATGCTAATCACTGATAGCACACAAGATGCCAATTAATTGAAATACCATGTCCTGGGGTGACTTTAGAAAAATATGCAAGTTTCATTCAACAAGGAAGATGTATCTCCTTAGGGAATTACTTTAGCTCTTCTGATAAGTAAGGAATGGAAGTCAATCTCATTTAAACTCTTCTCATCAAACATTGCCATAAATACAAAGCTCTGTCATAGCTTCCACAAACACATGAACAATCAAGAGTTTCTTCAGGGTTTTTTTTTGTCTGAATAATGTTCAATGACTTCCATTTCTTCTTCTGCACACTCCTCAAAATGCAAATACTTGCCACAACATTTTGGCTTTGGCTTCATTCTACACAACTTAAATGTTTTCATGTTCATTCAAATTTTAGAGCTTATTCAATAAAAAAAAATATTTGACTAAAAAAATCCATTTCAGCACCTTCGACTACCTAAATACTAACTTAAAGATGACATTTATTTTAAGATTTGTAGCCTGATTTTTTTAACCTATATCTCAGGTAGAAAGCTGTGTGCAAACTGAAAGTGTAAATGTTGCCATGTTAATTGATATCACCTATTTTTATACACTTGTATAAATTACCATTTATTGCTAACAGCAGAGTATGGTTTGTTGCAAATCTTCAATTTATTTTACTCATCACTTAACTCTAGTGTTTTTTCCTGCAGTGCTGGACAACTTCAGTAGTCAGTAAAAGCAAAGTGCAATTCCTGTAGAGTACTTTTGAACCATATGGTGCCTTCTGTGAATAATCCATGTGCTTTTTGACAACTCTCCACTACCCCCTGGATTCTGAAGATTCTTAGCCATTATTTCTTTGGATATTTAAACTAAGTATTTAACCAGTCACCAACGGTGTGCAGAGTTTGCCTCTCAGTGAAGGAGAAATATTACAAAGAATCAACCCTTTCCCACATTTGAATGCTGACTTGGGAAAAGGATCCAAAGCTGAGATGAAGATAGTGAAGATTAGCTTGCATGCAAGTGTGATTGGCTAAATGAACACAAGGAAGGATTCCAGAAGGACACATTCCTAGGAAATGACTGCTACTATGTCCTAACACAGAAAACATCTTTCTTTCAGTGGCTGGGGTGATTATAGCTCCTTCTTCTCATATCTAATCTGACAAACAGAGAAAGTAGCTCATCCTCATACCTTGACTGTTTCTCCTGATTTTGATTACCAAGGGCTTGTTAATAGGACTGCTGATGTAAAAGCCAAACAGAGCCTGGACACCAGACTCAAGACAGCTCTTCCAAGCTGATGGTTACCAAAAGGAATAGCAATACAACTA